>PVKH010048374.1:0-10205 GCA_004027955.1 Chaetophractus vellerosus | reverse complement strand
TCGCACATCCACTACCAAGGTATACCTGGAATCAGTCCACTTTCCTCCATCTCATTTTCTCCAAACTCAGTTCAAGCCACAAGAATCATCTGGACCAACATGATAGATTCTCAAATTTGATCTCTCTAGTTTCCTTCTTGCCCCCCCCCATTTGTCCTGCGGTATCCATCATTATACTTTAAGAGATATCCACAATAGCTACTATTACTGCTGCTAACATGTATATAGGATTTAATACATCTATGTGCTTTTCACATGCTAATTCACCTAGACTTAACTAAAACATACAAATCCCCTGCTTTTAGCTCTCTTGTGTGTTTTTATTACATTTAGAATAAACATAAAAGTGAATAAATGCCCTGAAATCCTATATGAGTAAATCACTGTATGCTTCTTCAATCTAAACCCATGCCAATCTTTCTTTCTATGTTCAAGTCATGCAAGTCTCGCTCAATTTCCAGAATATGCTACATTTTTTTCCAGACACATTGTCTTTGTGTCCCATGTTCTCTCTTTTTTTTTTTTCTTAATTGGTTCCCTTTATCCAATTAAGGTCTGAGCTTCATTTTTACATTTTCCTACAGGCATGCCCTGACCACTCCATGTGAAATAGCCCTCACTTATTCTTCATCATATAACCACAATTACTTATTTCATACAACCATCAAGAACTATTTCCACTTTTAAAATATGTATTTATTTTCTATCTTTCACTAGAATGTATGCCCTGTGAAGTTAGAATCTCGTGTCTTGCTCGGTTTTACCCATGAGTCCTTAGCATAATACCTGTTGCCTAGTAGATGTTTAATAAATATTTCTTTGGTGAAGTAAATGTGTTTAAGAATTAGTCAGGGGCCAGCTGTAGCCCAGTGGATAGGGCGCCAATACACCACATGGGAGGCCCCGGGTTCGGTTCCTGGGGGCTTTTCCGAGCAGGGCAGATTGCCTTGAGGAGGCAAGCTGCCGTGGGTGAGGCAGAGCCACCATGGGCAGGGCAAAGCCGCCACGGTCCAGGCAAGTCGCCCACGAGCAGAACGGAGCCGCCCACGGGCAGAGCAGAGTTGCCCGCCAGCGGGGCAAGCCACCTGCGAGTGGGCAAGGCCGCTGCTCACTGGTGAGCTGACTCGGCGCGTCGCAATGGGGGGAGACAAAGCAGACACAGAAGAATGCAAAAAAATGAACACAGCAAGAACAAGCAGAAGGAGAGGGGTATGTAAAGTAATAATAATAAATAAATAAATAGAAAAAGAAAATAAAAAGGCAGCCGTAAAAAAAAAAAGAATTAGTCAGGATAGACCAACAGCTATAGTAAATAATGGCTAAACACAAAAATGTTTAAAAATCTTATAATTTATACTGGATATTCACATACTTCTTCATTTGATCCTTACTACAAGCTTGAGTTGGGAAGATATATAAGTGGAACAATTTTTCCCATGTCTATCTTATAAAATAAGATCATTATTCTGAGAGAGAACAGATGGTTTGTTGGATGTATCAGCATGCAACTGTGAAAGTTAGCTATTATGTAACAAATCACCCTAAAACTTTGTATCTTAATTTTTATTTATTTAGCTTTGCTTATGATTCTTAGGGTTGACAATTTATACTGGGCTAAGCTGGGTGGTTCTTCTTGTCTTTACTGGGATAAATCATATATTTGCAATCAGCTCTAGTTAGGCTGGGAGAAAGTGCCAAAAAACAAAAACAAAAACAAAACTAATCATACAATATGTATTATTCCCAGTTGTTGCATATGGTTCATATTTTAAAATTTCTGGTTAATATTCATTATATGGATATACCACAATAGGTTTTTCCATTTGTCTGTCAATCAACATTTGGATTGTTGTCAGCTTGTTCAATTACAAATAAAGCTATAATGAGCATTTGGGTACAAGATTCTGAATGCAAGCTTTCTTTTCTTTTGCATAAATAGCTAGGATTATAATAGCTGACTTATATAGTAATAGGCTTAACTTTTTAAGAAAGTGTCAATTGTTTTCCAATGTTTTTGTAATTTTACATTCCCAGCAGCAGTGTGAGTTCCAGCTGAATAAAAGATACATCATACCAATCCAGTGTCTGTGTACAGATCAAACAAAATAGATTTTAAAGACTATCAGAGACCAAGAGCAATATTTCATAATGATAGAATTGTCAAGTCCTTAGTGACATATGATGTTGAGCGTCTTTTCATATGTGAATTTACTATCTGTATAACTTCTTCGGTGAGGCATCTGTTTAGATCCTTTGTCCATTTTTCAATTGGGTGGTTTGTTTCTTATTGCTGAGTTTTAAGTGTTTTTTGTACATTTTGGATATAAGTCTTTTATCAGTAAGTGTTTTGCAAATATTTTCTCCAAGTCTGTGACTAGTATTCACATTGTCTTAAAAGTGTATTTTACAGAGCAGAAATTTTCAATTTAAATAAAATGTAACATTGATTTTTTCTTTCCTGGATCATGCTTTTGGTGTTTTATCTAAAAACTCACCCCTAAAACCAAGGTCATTTAGATGGTCTCCTATGTTATCTTCTAAAAGTTTTCCAGTTACTTCTATGAACCACTTTGAGTAAATGCCTATGACATTTGTAAGGTCTATGTCTAGGTTCATATTTTTGCATATGGATATCCAATTGTTCCAGCACCATTTGTTGAAAAGATTATCTTTTCTACACTGAATTATTTGCTCTTTTGTCAAAGCTATGTTGACTATATTTGTGTATGTCTATTTCTAGGCTGTTTATTCAGTTCTCTTGATCTATTTGTCCATCGTTTTGCCAATGCCATGTTATCTTGGTTACTAAAACTTTGTCATAAAATTTGAAGCCAGGTAGTGTCGGTCCTTCAGCTTTGTTTTTTAATGTTTTGTGGCCTTTCTGTGTCTTTTGTCTTTCCATATAAACTTAGAATCAGTTTGTTAATAGTTACAAAGTAACTTCCTGGGATTTTGAATCTATAGATCAATTGAGAGGAATTGACATGGATTATCTTTATTTATTTAGATCTTCTTTGATTTATTGCATCAGAGTTTTGTATATTTCCTCATATAACTTCTGTGCAAATTTTGTTGAATTTATAAGTATTTAATTTTTGGTGGTAATATATAAGGTATTGCATTTTTTATTTTAAATTCCATTTATGCATTGCTAGTATACAGGGAAGAAAAGGACTACCTATGTATTAACCCTGTATCCTGCAGCCTTTCTATAACTGCTTATTAGTTCCCAGAGTTTTTTGCACCTAAGCAGCTAGTTTCTAATCATTAACTATGATGTTGCCTACAGATTTTTACAGTTGTTTTTTGTAAAGTAGAAGTTTTCCTGTATTCCAAGTTTACCAAAAGGTTTTTTAATTAAACATAAATGGGTGTTGTGTGTTGTCAATCA
This sequence comes from Chaetophractus vellerosus, assembly GCA_004027955.1. Taxonomy (NCBI): domain Eukaryota; kingdom Metazoa; phylum Chordata; class Mammalia; order Cingulata; family Chlamyphoridae; genus Chaetophractus; species Chaetophractus vellerosus. The sequence goes on along the minus strand of PVKH010048374.1, from coordinate 6,814 downwards.
CCTTTTCTGCTTCAATTGATATGATCATATGATTTTTTTCCTTTAGCCTGTTCATTGTTGTAACACGTAAATTGATTTTTAATGTTGAATTAGTCATACATCCCTGGAATAAATCCTACTTGGTCATGGTGTATAATTATTTTTATATATTATTGGATTTGAGTTGATAATATTCAGTTGAGGATTTTTGTATCTATTTTCATAAGATATATTTGTCTGTAGCACAATATCACAAGGTATTGTGATATCTTCAGCTGATTTTGGTATTAGGGTAATGCTGGCCTCATAGAATGAGTTAGGAAGAGTTCACTTGGCTTCTATTTACTGGAAGACATTGTAGAGAATTGGTATTATTTATTGTTAAAATGTTTAGTAGAATTCACCAAAGGTGAATCTTGGTGCTTTCTTTTTTAGGAGATTATTAGTTATTGATTCAATTTACTTAATAGATATAGGCTTATTCACATCTCTTTCACCCTCTGTGTGTTTGGTCATTTGTATCCTTCAAGAAATTGTTCTAATACATCTAAGTTTTCAAATTTGTGGGTCTAAAATTGTTCATGATATTTCTTTATTATTCTTTGATGTCCATGGGTCAGTAGAAGTGAACACTACTTCACTTCTACATATTTACTTTGTGCTTCTCTCATTTTTTATTGGTTAGCCTGACTAAAGTTTTCTCCATATTATTGATCTTTTCCAAGACCCTCTTTTCAGTTTTGTTGATATTCTCTCTTGATTCCCTATTTTCAATTTAATTGAATTCTGCTCTAATTTTGCATTATTTTTTCTGCTCGATTTAGGCCTTCTTTGCTTTTCTTTCTCTAGTGTCCTAAAGTGGAAGCTTAGATAATCAATTTCAGATCTTTCTTCTTTTATGTTATAGGTATTTAATGTTATAAATATTCCTCTAACCATTGCTTTCACTGCATCCCATAAATCTTTAATGTTTCTAAATTCATCTTCATTTAGTTTAAACTATTTTTTTCCTTTGAGAATTATACTTTGACATATGTGTTAATTAGAAGTGTGATTTAATCTCCATGTTCTTTGAAATTTTCCAGCTATCTTTCTGTTATTGTTTTCTAGTCAATTCCATCATGCCTTGAGAATACGTTATGTGATTTCTACAATTTAAAATATGTTAAGGTGTGTTTATGGCCCCAAACGTGGGCCAATATCCATCTACTTTGGCGAATATCCATGTAAGCTTGACAAGAATGTGCATTCTTCTGTTGGATGAAGTATTCTATACAAGTCAATTAGATTCAGTGAGTTGACGTTAGTTCAGTTGAGTTCAACTATACACTTACTGATTTTCTGCCTGCTGGATCTGTCAATTATTAATAGATGGATGTTGAAGTATCCAACTAAAACAGTAGATTTGTCTATTTTATGTTGCACTCATCAGTTTTTGCTTCCCGTATTTTGACATCTCTTGTTAGGTATATTCATGTTAGTGATTGTTATGTGATTTTATGTTTTGCTTTGTTTTGAAAAACTGACCAAGGAGTGCCTCACTTTATTTCTGATAATTTTCCTTGTTCTGAAGTCTGATGTATCTGAAATTAATATAACTATTCCAGCTTTCTTCTGAGCAGTGTAAGCATGCTATATCTTTCTTTATCCCTTTACTTTTAAACTACATTTTTATATTTAAAGTGGGCTTCTTGTAGAGAATATATAGTTGCATCTTGTTTTTTGTTTGTTTGCTTTTGAGCCCATTCTGACAGTCTCTTTTAATTGGTGACAATTCACACTTAAAGTGATTCTTAATAAAGGTAGATTCATTGCCTGATGTGTTTATAACTGTTTTTTGATTCATTGCACGTTTCCTTTATTTAAAAAAAATATATTCTCCTTTCCTGCTTTCTTTGGTTTTAATGGAGCATTTATATCATCCTCTTCTCTCTTACCAATTATAAACCTTTAATTTTTTTAGTGTTAACATATTAATCTATGTCACCTTTCAAATAACACTAATCCACTTCACAGGTACTACATATACCTTGTAACAGAAAATTCCCAATCCTCCCTCCATTGCTTATAACATTATTGACATTCATTTGAGTCATCTATATGCTTTAATCACAGAATACAGTTTTGCTCTTATTGCTTTGAACATTTATCCATTACATCAATTTAAAATATGAAAAATAAAAGATTATTTTACATTCATTGATTCATTACCTGACACCCTTCCTTTCTTTATGCAGATTCAAGTTTCTGATCATATCATTTTGTTCTCTCTGATGAAATAATTTTAACATTTCTAGCAAAGTAGATCTATTGAAAATAAATTCCCTCACTTTTTGTTGTCTTAGAAAGTGTTATTTTTTTTCCTCCTTTGGAAGGATAATTTCACTGCATATGGAATTATAAGTTGTTAGCTTTTCAACACTTAAATATTTCACTCTACTCCCTTTCTGTTTGCATGTTTTGACAACGTCTGACGCAATTGTTATCCTTGTCCTTTATAGGTAATTCTTTCTATCACCTTTTGGCTTCTTTCAATATTTTCTGTTTGTCTTTGTCTTTTTGTTCAGTTTGAATACTGTTTGCCTTGGTTTAGGGTTTTGGTTGTTTCAGCTTTTTTTTTTTTTTCCATATTTATCCTATATAGTGTTCTCTGAGATTCCCAGATTTGTGGTCTGCTGTCTGTCATTAATTTTGGAAAATCCTTAGCCATTATTACTTCAAGCATTTCTTGAGCTTCTTTCTTTCTTCTTCCTATTGCATGTAAGTTACATGTTTTGTTAATGGTTTCACAGTTCTTGGATATTCTGTTCCATTTTTTTAATCATTTTTCTGTTTGCATTACCATTTGAGAAGTTTCTACTGACATATCTTCAACATGACTGATTCACTCCTCTGCCGTTTCCAAAATATTGATGAGCCCATTAAAGGAATTCTCTGTTTCTATTATCTTTATTTCTAGGATTTTCTTTTGATTCTTTTCTAGAATTTCAATTTCTATTCTTATGTTATCCATCTGTCACTATTTGTTGTCTACTTTTTCCATTAACATTCTTAACAAATTAATTATATTTATTTTAAATTCCCATTCTGATAATTCTATAATCTATGCTATATCTGAGTATGGTTCTGATGTTTGCTTTGTCTCTTCAGATTTTTTCTTTGTATTTGGGCAAGGCTTGTAACATTTTGTTGAAAGCTGAATATGAAGTATTGAGTACCAGGGAATGAGGTAATTCGTCTTTTATTGTGAGGTTTTATAGTGATCTGGCTAGGAGATATGCTATGCTTGATGTTTACTGTAGCTGTAGGTGCCAGAGACTTCATTTTCCTTTCATTTCCTTTTTCCTGTTGTCTTTTCATTTTCATAAAAATTTATCCTTAAACAAACTTTGCATCTTGCAGCTATCTCAGTTGTAACTCACTGTTATTATACTAGAACCCCGTTGATGTGATGACAAGGTGTAGAGAAGGGGAAACATTGTATAATTTTATGATTAAATCTCAGTTTTTTAGTAGGCATGAGTCCTGAGCTATGACCTTAGAAGCATTTCTTAGCCCTTTTATTCCTCCCCTTATGTGAGAGAGGAAGTGGGGAGGGGGTGGGGATGTGCAATTGCCTTTCTTCCAGGTCAGATAAGGCTCTGGTAACTTAGTTCCCCTTGGAAGGTAAGCCTTTGCTATAGAGAATGTTCTGGTCTTGTTTCACAATGATAAATTTTCCCCTGGACATATTTCATGGTATTTCCAGGCCTTCACTGTGAGAACAGGGTGGAGGAACTGGAAGTAAAACACAGCAAAGTGTGGGATTCCCCTAAGACCAGGCCCCAGGAGTTTTTAACTCTCAAGCCAGTACACAGACTCCAGCAACTCATCAATTACCTTTTAAGTGTCCAACAGCTTCGGTTCCCATTATGCTGATCTTGGCAGTGATTTTCTGTATTTACCTTTCTCCCTCAATTTCAGGATGGTTGTTTGCTCTATGACATCAAGGGCAAGAGATGTTATTGGACTAAGAGATGTTATTGATTTTTAGATTGTTCAATTTTTTGCTGTTGTGAGTTTGGGAAGTGATAACTTCCAAGTTTCTTAATATTGGTGCTGGAACCAGAAGTCTGAAATGCTTCTTTGCAGATTGTTGGTGCCTTTTAAAAAAATACTCAGATGCTATTTTCTTTCTTAGGATTCATTTTACATTTTTAGGAAATGTCTACTCAAGATCTTAGAAACATATGAATGGTAAGGATTGTGTTTAAGATTTTATTGAAAGATAGAACACATCTCAAATCATATGCTAAGTCTTACATAGGCACATAAACATGAACTGACAAAATTAATACAAAGAGAAAACAAGATACTGATTTTACCTGTGAGTCTGAACAAAAATTCTACCCAAATACACTAAATATATTAAATAAACTACAGAATAATATGCCATGGAAAGTAGGGTTTATTCCAGGAATGCACAGATAGGTGCACATTAAGAAATCAATTAATAAATGCATCATTTACATAAAATAAACAATGAAAAACAAATGTTTTTTTTATTTTTAAAAAGTAAAATAAATGATAAGCAGTATTAACTACTAATTTGACAAAATTCAGAATAAAAGTATTTGTAAGTAAAGATACTCACGCAAAACCAACAGAAAATCTTAATGGTAAATCTTAGAGTAGTGAACAAAACATAGATCTTATAATTATTTTAATTCAACATTATTCTGGCTTGTGTATAAAGTGTAGTATCACCGAAGAGTAGGAAAAAGCAAGAACAATATAAGAGTATAAAATTATTCTCAGAGTAGGTCCACTAAGTCCATGATAACCAACTAAAATTTATTAATTATAATGAGTATAGTAAACTGGATTTTTTGAAAAGTCATTTACAAAAACAATATTTTTTTCTAAAGAGTAGCATTAAAAATAAAAATTGATGTATTAGGGAAAAATCTATTATTCAAATAGCAAATAGAACTTAAAAATATATAACACTAAAATTAACCAATATGAAACAAAGGAGATCAGTTACTCTCTTTTTATTAGAGAATTTGTAGGTTTACAGAAAAATCATGCATAAAATAAAGACATTCCCTATACCACCCCATTATTAACACCTTGCATTAGCAAGGTAAATTTCTTACAATTGATGAAATGAAAGAATATTTATGTAATTGTACTACTAACCATAGTATTGCTTGAATTAAGTTTCACTGTGTTGTGCAGTTCCATAGATTTCTTTTTTCAAACATTTAATCTAGTAACTTATTTACAAGCTAAAATTTCCCTCCTTTAACCACATTCAAATCCGTGATTCAGGACTATTAATTATATTCACAATGCAGTGCTATTGCCACCATCCATTACAAAAACTTTCTATCATCACAAATAGAAACTCTGTAAAATGTAAGAATTACTTCCTCATACCCTACCCCAATCCCAGCCCCTGGCACCCTATATTCTAGTTTATGACTATGAATATGTTTATTCTAATTGTACCATATCAGTGTGATCACACAGTATTTTTACTTTTGCTTTTAGCTTATTACACTCAACATGAAGTCTTGAATGTTCGGCCATGTTGTTGCATGTAGCAGAACTTCATTCCTTTTTACCACTGGATAATATTCCATTTGAAAGCAAGGACTCAAACAAATATTTTCACAGTAATGTTCCTAGTGGCTTTATTCACGAAAGATAGAAGCAACAAGTATCCATCAACTGATGAATGGATAAACAAAACATGGCATATCCATAATGGAATGTCCTTATTTATGTTTTCTTTGATTTCTTTTAGCAATATTTTATTGTTTCTGATGTCCTTTACATCCATAGATAGATTTATTCTCAGATATTTGATCCTTTTAGTTGATAGTAAATGGATTTTTTTCCTTTATCTTCTTCAGGTTGTTCATTATCAGTATATAGAAGTATCATTTTTTTTGCATGTTGATCTTGTATACCATCATATTGCTGAATTTGTTTATTAGTTCTAGTAGTTTCATTGTGGATTTTTTTCTGGGTTCTCTCTATAAGATCACGTCATCTACAAATAAGGAAGTGTCACTTATTTCCAATTGGGATGTCCTTTATTTCTTTCACTTGTCTAAGTGCTCTGGCTAGAATTTATAGTAAAATATTGAATAACAATAGTGAGAAGGGGCTTTCTTGTCTTGTTCCTGATCTTAGAGAGAAAGCGTTCAGTCTTTCACCATTGAATATGATGTTAGTTGTGGATTTTTCATAAATGCCTTTATCATGTTGAGGAAATTACCTTCTATTCCTCATTGTTATGAAGAAGAGCTGCTGGATTTTTAAAAATGCCTTTCTTGTATTAATTGAGATGATAATGCATTTTTTTCATCCTTCCGTTAATATGGTGTATTACATTAATTGATTTTCTTACGTTGAGCCACACTTGCATACATGGGATAAATCCCAATTTTGATCACAGAGTGTAATTTTAATGTGTTGTTGGATTTGGCCTCCTAGTATTTTGTTGAGGATTTTACATCTGTATTCATAAGGAATAATGGTCTATAATTTCTTTTTCTTATGATATGTTTATCTGGCTTTGGTGTGAGGGTGATGTTCACCTCATAGAACGAGTTAGCAAGTGTTCCCTTCTCTTCAGTTTTAACAAGTGTTTGAGCAGGTTTGATGTTAATTCTTTTGAAATGTTTGGTAAAATTCACATGTGAATTTATATGGACATGGGCTTCTGTGGCAGTTTGAAGCTTTTGTGGAAGCTAGAAAATCCTGTTCTTAAAGCTAATCCATTTCTGTGCATGTAAACCTATTGTAGCTGGGAACTTTAGATTAAATTATTTCAGTCAAGGGC
>PVKH010048373.1:0-10205 GCA_004027955.1 Chaetophractus vellerosus | reverse complement strand
CTGGATAAGAAAAATCCCATGAGGGTCTTTCGGCAGCCCTCTTGGGGGTATTGATATCCATGTGGACTTCTTGCCAGGTTCCAGATCCATCTATTCATTCCCTTATATGAAGCCTGCTTCACAGGTATTATATTATTTGGGTTTGGTGAATATAGAAAGAAACCTTATTATTTCACACAAAACAAAAGAGCACGAATTACGTGGATCTAATCATCAGGAAACATCAAGAAACTCTAATTAACAGACATTGTAGAAAATAAGATCAAGAAAGTGAAGAAATGAGAAGTGTTGCAGATAAAGGAGTCTAAAGAGACAAGAAAGTTAATCCACTGCATTATTTTGGACATAAAAAATGTAGTATAAAAGTACTTATTAAAACAGTGAGACTGTTTTCTAATCTTGAATATGGACTATGGATTAGATTATAGTATTATTCAATTCTAATCTTGACCTTGATTATAATACTGTGGTTATAGACCTGATTGCCCTATATGTTATGGACTGCACACTGAAAAATTTAGGCGTTTAAGGGGGATTCGTGCTTCCATTATGCTATATACAGTTCAGAAAGATATATATACCTGTCATCTATCTCTCACGTTTCTTCTCTATCTTTCTATCTGTGTATGGTATAATCTATCGTTCTGTTTCCCTATATATCTCTTTCCATCTAGATGTATTATGTATCTATGCCATCTATGATAAAGTAAATTGGGGGCAAAATATAAACTGTACCTATGCAAAGTTTGTAAGAGACTTTCTTGTACTATTTCTTACAGAATTCTGTAGGTTTAAAATTATATCAGTATAAAAAGTTTGAAAAAGTTAATTGTTTCTCAAAACATCTCCAATTCTGAAAGTTCATAGCCCTACATTCACTTTACCAGTCCACAAATCTAGTTCTTTGCTTTGAAATTGTTCTCAGTTTCACAATCCACATCAACTCAATCACTAATTCCTAGTGAATATCTGTTAATGAATTCCCAAATATGTTCCTTCCTCTCCACTACTTAAATTACTCCATTACTCCCTTTTTCAATCTTTCATTAGTACTTATGGGAAATAATATGTTAGATTTTTCATCTTTCATCTGTTGGCCTATTTTTAATATGCCTCTATTCAAAAGCTTGCTGAAATTAACATTCTAATATTAAAATCTATTCTATCTTCTTTAAATATTACGTATTATTTGCTGTTCAGCAAAACTTAAAATTCTGCCATCTTTTCAGTCAACAAGTTGGTCGTGCCTCTGCATATTGTTCCTATGATTCTGCACGCTAACAGTTTTACTTTTTGGCCTGCCTACCTACTCATTCAGCTTTGAGAAATTAGTTAGATGTGTACTTTAATTAAGGAATTCTGGTTTTTCCCAGGCCAGAATCTCTGGCCCTCCTCCAAGCTTTCACAACAGTTATCACATTGCTATCCCATTCTTCATGTAACTGCTTCCTGGATGAGATGACTAATTCACTTTCATGCTCTTGACTTACACAGTATCTTATATCCTTAAAGATAATTAAACACTTCTTGAAGGAAGAGGACACTAAAAACATTAAAAATTGTACCATAATTTCCATGAAAACATTCATTCCTAAAATATAACTATTTACATATTTCTAGCAAACAAAAGGACATGCGGCAGCAGGGGTGTTTCAGACTGCACTTCCATAATCAAATCATATTTTGAGATTCCCAGAATAAAGATTTTCACATTTCTATTTGAACTGCACTTACTTCTTAATCAGCAAATTGCATTATCAATATTATTCACCAAGACCAAAGTTTAAAAACACATTTATAAATGTATACCATGCAGAGTCCATTCTTTCTTTAATGAAGTATAACTCATATATCATAAAATTCACACAACAAATCATTTCTTTCTTTTATATTCACAATGGTGCCACCACCAACAATACCCAATTCCAGAACATTTGTCACCTTCCTGTCCTCTGTCCCTGAAAAGATATGAAAAGAATGGACATACTATAGCATATCACATAAGTCTATTGCACAATGGCATCTGGATAAGTTGACTTAATAAATAAGAAATAGTTTGTATATTAATTAGGGCCTGGTTAAAGTACATATATTAGTGAGGGTGGATGGCAAAATTGTACAAAAAAAAAAAACAGTGCTCACTAAAACAGTAAACATTTTAGGAAAAAATTTAGTGGGGCATTATGGGAAGTTTCCTATAAATTAGAGAAAATAATGCATTTTTCATCTTCCAATATAAAGAAGGAAAGAGAAATTTTGGTAGGCCTTTAGTGTTTATAAAATCCTGTTCCACATCTAGGAATCTTTTTTGACTCACATATTAGTTAATGAAAAAGACTGTCCGTTTTTAATGTAGTCCAGGACAGGTCAGGATTTTTAACAGGTCCAAGCAAAATATCTTCCCTGCTGAATCATATGATATATCCTATTTAATGGAATTAGACAGATATAGAAGTGGTTAGAAAATACCTCACATGAGAGTTAAGACACAAACTAGTGAATCACAAGACATTAACCTAAGTTCTGGAGTACAGCCATATTTTTGCCATGGAGAATTATCCACTTTTGAAAAACAGTGGTTCTTCGTACAGATGAATAGCCTAACCCTGGAACTCAAACTGACAATAAGGAAAGAACTGACCCCAACATCTGGCATTCCTTGCAACCTCTAAGTCATACATTCTTGTGTAAGATGCAATTGGCTTCTTCTTAAGTATGAAGCACAAGCAGTTCCGGAGGGCACGGGCAATTTCCAAGAGTAGGAAGTCCTGACTGATCAGTGCTTTACCAGCAGTTCTGCTTCATCTCACACTTATGGACCCATTGAAGATCCATTAAAACAAGATGATGGGGGGGGGGTGGTGATAATGAGAGCAATCTGAAGATTAGTTCATGGAGTGGTTAGCTTGAAAAGTGGGTGAAAGCCTCAAATATATGGAGGCTACACATAAATGGTCTTGGAAAACAGAAAAAAGTATCACATTGAACAGTGCTTTAGGGTGTGTATGCGGGAATCTATTACATGTGAAAAAGTAGTGGTTCCAAGTTAGACTATACAGTGACTAGTGAGCAAAGGTACATATTTTGCTAGTTAAACCACAAAATGGCTAGAGAAAGTTGGAAGGTTAAGAAAAGGGAAGTGTGTGATAGATGCATATAGGTGGACATATGGTAGTGGAAAAGAAATGTAAATGCTTTCTTATTGAATATTAATTTTCAGAGGAGGGTATCCTCTGGATACAATACACGAAGGGACATAATGACTTGTAATGTTGATGTAGCTAGTCTCTATCAACCACACCAGTGCTGGCACGTATGCTCAAGAATAGCATAGCCAAGAAGGCAAGTATGGAGGCCATGTATGGGTCTCTAGAGTATAGTCTCTAACTTAACAAGCCTGAAACAGCTATATCTGCAGACAAATGCAAAACTGACAGTCATCAAATAAACACTGAGTGCCTGAAATGCTATCATACTTCACACAGAAAAACAGGTGGTCTGGTGGTGACAAGTTGAGTATATTGGATCTCTTCTCTCTCTATGGTCCAATGATTGTTTCTAATAGTTATAAGCATATATTCTGGGACAGATTTGTCTTTTATGCCCACTGGGCTGCATCTAGTGACTTATTGCTGTGATGATATAGAAACATAGAAAGCTTGCACCAATTTAAGACCATTCTCAAGTATCTTCTTAGCTTCAGTATGCTTTGGAGGGTGAGCTTAGATCTTAAGTGATTATACAACAAAACTCTTCTGGCCCAATCCAGCTTCCTTCCCATCTATGAAACATATTATTTCCAGCTGCATTCTTTAATCACCTATGCCATTAATCTCCCTTTGAGAGTCTCCATCCCAGGGATTCCAATCTGTGATAAGCACAGATAAGTAAAATATTCCAAAAACATACCAAACAATATAATTGCACAATAGAATTTAAGAAAAGGAAACATATCGTTTTGGGGTGAAGAAAAATCATTACTGGTGGTGTTAGAATAAAAATAGAAGAAGAGAAATGGTATTCAGCTCATGATCATTTTGCTTAGATTCATATTTGAATTCACATTATCTCACAGGTCAATGAGAAAAGAAGATACAGTTAATTACACAGCAAGGGAAGCAAATATTTACGGGCATTGAGATACTAAATAAAGAAAATTTGATGACTTTTCATATATCTTAAATATCCTTCTGCAAAAGAAAATTCAGGATAAAATAGATGGAAGAATTTTTGTGAGCATATTGATAAAATAAATGTGTGATTCTAAAACATTTTTTTCTGTGTACCAAAACATTTGCATACAAATCAATATGTTTCTGATGTTATAGCCTAAAAAAAGGGAAAAAACAATTTTCTTCAAAATCTAACTTCTTAATCTTTAATATACTATATTTAAAAGGATTATTTCAAGATTTTGTTTTAATAAGTGATCTACAGAAAATAGGTATACCTGATTATAAGCTGTTGTAGAGCTAAAGTAACTGGTTGATACATGTGTCTTAATTAATACATGTCTGTGTGTTTCAGGTAACACATTACGATTAATGACTTTTTAATGTATATTTAGTAGTCAACTGAAAATATCTAGATGGGTAACTATTGATCTAATTATGAAATCATTTCCAGAAATTTCTAAAAAAATAGAAAAAAATCTTGGTTTCCTCATCCTAGAGCTAAATAAAGTGGTCAGGGAGCGCTATTCAAAGAATATGGGGCATGAAATGAAATTAGGATGTTAAAACATGTATCATATGTGTCTTGCACAAAGAGAGAAAATGTTATCTGGGAATATTGTTATATGGTAGGTGTAATAAAGGTGACTTGACTAAATTCTGTAATTACTGACAAGTTACAATTTTGAGGGTGAAAACTACCTTATCTCCAACTTTGGGAAGCAACAAAATTTAAAGGAAATCAACAGAACTGAATAGTTTGGGACCAAAATGGTGACTATACTAAATTATTTTTGGTGATTTCAGAATGAGCTGAAAATTAATTGAAATGGATCTAACCTCTGAATCACTTGCCCTTCTTTCCTGCTCAGAGGAAATGCTGGAAAGAGCCTCTTGACTTTTCATACTTATTCCTTATTCTTATTCTACCACAAATCCATTGTGAATAACATCCACCACCGAAAGTATTCTTCCTAAATTTCCCAATGATTTAGCATTGCATCAAATACTATTGAGTTGAATACATATTACAACAAAACAAAAGTAAATTGGAATCCAGAGGAATACATATAAAGGGGAAAGAGAGAACATGCATAATTCTTTCCTCCAAAATCCAATGAAGGTTCTTGATGAGTTTCCAGGAGGCATTGGCTGTCCAAAGATGAACTGGGAAATTCTCTCTGAATGCTGAAATTACTTCCCCTTTTAAGGCATTCAACTGATTGGACAAAAGTAACTCTTTGCCGATAGCAATCTCTCTGTTGATCGTAGATGTGATCAGCCATCTATGCATTAAACTCACTGAGGACTAAAGCCCATAAATTCCCTTGTATTACAATTAGCCCAGTGCTTGCTTGACCAAACAACTGGGCACAATTACTTGGTATTTTAGCCTAACCATCACAGTCACAATCAGAATATTATTAAATTCACTACAAGAATTTAAAGAAAGTAAAGGGTGAAGAGGGTGACTGCAGGAGTATTGAAGATATAGAATATTTTCCAGAAATACCAAAGGGATAGAAAAAGTAACAAGTATATTCATTTGAAGGCAATGGAAATTGCATAAGAACCATTGCGTATTAAATGGACTTCAGATTTTTTTGCAAACAAGGAAAACACCAATGGAAATCATCTTATTAAGGAAAATGTGTATACATGAATTCCTCTGAATTGTGCCTGTGGAAGGATAAAAGGAGAAAGGTAAATTCTGTAAGTATAGAAATCATTCCAGAGAGATTAGTACTAATGGGTAAACCCAAAGGGCTGACTTAATTGCTGAGTCCCAAGAGGCATTAGCTAAAGGCTGGAAAATTCCCCATCTGGTGTTCATAACTTCTCCTTCTCTACAAAATCATTACGAAACATTAAAATAGGTGCTAGCAGCTTTTTTCTCCACTGTGAGCTAAATAAATTTCTAGTAGGTCCCAGAATGCCAGAGACCTTGCTATGAGTTTTGATGGGAGATGAGCACTCAAACATGATAGAGAGACCTGTGGAAGAGGAGGAGTATTTGGATTGCAGAGTTTGAAGGGAAATCCCAGAGGATGTCCAGAATACAGTTTTGGCATATGGTCTCACCATCAAATGGCTTTGTATTTAAGGCACTACCTGTTACAGAGAGTGCAGATAGAAAGAAGAAGGCATTGTGGAACTCAAAGAGTGTGTGAATGACCCTGGAACCTCAGTAAGAGAACTGAGTGGTTGAGTGGAATGTATATGAAGAATGGACCACACACTTCATGAAAGTGGTAAAGAGAGTAAACAGCTCTAAACAATTTTTTAAGGTGTTTCCTTCATTAGGCCAAAAGGCACTCCAATAATTTTTACTGCCAATTTCCCCACTATGAGCTAAATAAATTTCTAGTAGGTCCCAGAATGCCCAAGTCAATTTCCCCACTAACAATCACTCAGTCCTGCTAAGGAGGTACTTAGTTGCTAATGGACTTTCTCACCTGCCACCCAACTTTCTGTACAGTCAGGTGAGTCTCACATCTTAGCACCTTGCTCTGGAATATGTCAGACACTGTGATGACACTTGAAGCATGCCTATTTCAATTCCTACTAACTGTAGAGAAGTAGCACTTTGTTCCTGTAAAACAGAGTCAATAATTTGTAAAAGGGGATTCATAGAATTGCTCATGGGGGGCCAGCCTGTGGAAATCAGATTACTTAGTTCACTGACTATCCTGAATGCAAGTTGGTGGATAAATCTTTCCACACATTATAGAGCCTCCATGACTTCATTCTTTAACTTGAAATTTAGTGGCATGAACCAAAGCTGTTTCCTTTAGTACTGGTTTATTGCAGAGGAATGTGGGTTTAGCTGATTTAGGAACTTATTGATATGATTTGAAAGCAACAGTTTTGGAGAGTCAATGAAAGAATGAAATAACCCAACTGTATTCTTCCAAGTGTCTGATACATTTCCCTAATGTATTTTTTGATAATTTCTTAACTCAGATATATAATATTAAAAACTGACAATTTGTATCTGAAGAAAATTCCTACAGAAGACATAAGCAGCCATGTTTTTGAAAATTCAGTCATCAGTAAAATTGAAAAGTGATTCAATTTTCTTCATTCTTTCAATTTCCCTCCTCTGAAAAACATAAAATATCCAGATTTGGTCTTATGTCTAATTCTATATTTGACTCCTTTTAGGAGACTTTCCCTTTTACCCATTTGTTTTCTCAAAATTGCAGCTCTCTGTGCTCACAGAGTGAACCACTTTCTAGAGTATCTGTAATTTTTTAAAACTAATGAGGAAAAAGAAAAAAAAAAACCAAAAACCAAAAACCAATGAGCCTAATTTGGCCAAATCCTATCCTATGGTAGCACTGAATTTGAACCCAAGAAACCAGTATTATTCTGGCCTTGTTATTCATTTCCCATCTTTTCCATACCATGCATTTCTCAACAAGGAGCCCTCACACCCCTTGCATTGCTGCTGGCTATTCTCTTGTGAAGTAGATAGAGGTTGTTTTCCTGTATGTATCATGCAATGTGAATTACATAATTTCAACTGCTAATCCTTGCTAATTTAAGCACACACCTAAGTTCAGGGATGTCAGTTGTTAGAAATATAGGCAGAACAAAATACAGCTTTTTCAGACATTTGAACAACAGTAGGAAACTCTGGTGTAGACTCATCAAAATATATGAATTTTAGTTATTTTTTTCTGAAACCTGTTCTGTTCCATTATCATAGGATATCCAGGCCTATATAGATACAGATGATATAGATATATTAATATTTTAAGCTCTTGGATATTAACTGGTCAGAGTTTGGGAATTTGCCTGTCCAAACTGACAGCTGCTCTGTTAAAGACAATTGGATATAATAGATTATAACATGAGTAGTTGGAAAGTGGGTTGGCTATGGCGAGATTCATCAAACTCTATTTTAAAATGTAATTTCAAAGCCAAATAAACAAGTCACATTTTTTTATCAACAGGTTTGGAAAGGAATTAGGAAAGAAGGTTACTGCCTTACCCAGATGATTTTGGTTGTTTTAAAGGCAGTCTAAATGCCATGTACGTAAGTTATTATGACGAAGTAATTGTGGATGCCTCCCCTGAAGGCAAAGATGTGTCTCTATGCATCTGCATTTGTCCTTCAATAATATGAGAAAGATAAAAAATAATAACAATATGAGTAAGGTAGATGATATCTTAAAATTGTCTGAAAATAAGAGTGACTCAATATGCTGAGAATGGATAAAATAAGAGAGTAGAATTGAAACATCAGTGCTGATGGAAAATCTCATTTTGTTGTAATAGGAGGACCAAGGGAAGAATGATCATTTCCAACATGACAGTCTTCATGCCTGCTGTGTTGACACTAATAGGGATCCCAGGACTAGAGTCTGTGCAGTGCTGGATTGGGATTCCTTTCTGTGCCATGTACCTCATCGCTATGGTTGGAAATTCCTTCCTTATGTTCATTATCAAATCTGAGCGCAGCCTCCATGAGCCCATGTACATTTTCCTAGGCATGCTTGGAGCCACAGATATTGCCCTTGGTAGCAGCATAATGCCCAAGATGCTTGGAATCTTCTGGTTCCAGATGCCAGACATATCTTTTGATTCCTGCTTGCTTCAAATGTGGCTTATACACACATTTCAGTGCATAGAGTCAGGCATCCTGCTGGCCATGGCCCTGGACCGATATGTTGCCATCTGTTATCCACTGAGACATGCCACCATCTTCACTCACCAGCTGATTACCCAAATAGGAGCTGTGATTATACTCAGGGCCGCTGTTCTTGTAGCCCCATGCCTTGTACTGATAAAGTGCCGGCTTAAGTTTTATCATACAACAGTCATCTCCCACTCCTATTGTGAGCATATGGCCATTGTGAAACTAGCTGCAGAAAATGTCCGGGTCAATAAGATCTATGGTTTGTTTGTGGCCTTCACTGTAGCAGTGTTTGACCTCACATTCATCACCTTGTCCTATACCCAGATATTTATCACAGTCTTCCGTTTGCCCCAGAAGGAAGCTAGGTTCAAGGCATTCAGCACCTGCATACCTCATATCTGTGTCTTTTTGCAACTCTACCTCTTAGCCTTTTTCTCCTTCTTTACACATAGGTTTGGTTCCCATATTCCGCCCTATATCCATATCCTCTTTTCCAGCATTTACTTGCTTTTCCCTCCATTTCTCAATCCACTTGTATACGGTGTGAAGACTAAGCAGATCCGCATTCACGTGGTCAAAATATTCAGCACTTAAAATTAACCTTAGTTGATACCTTCATGCCTTCTTCTTTATGACCAGTATCCATTTTCCAAAATCAAACACACATTTTATTTGAGGTGCTTGAAATTTCCATTTAACTGTTCTTCAAATTTCCCAACATATAGCTTGTTTTCAGATCAAATATTCCATGAAAGCCTCACTCAATTTGGTCTTGGATCCTACCTAGTTAATGAGAGTGAGAAATGTAAGGAAGCTAAATAGTGAATATATCTTTTCCTTTTCTTTTTTTTAAGTTCCTGTTGAATTTTTGCCTTTAGAAAATTTCTCAAAAACTTTTCATGAATTATATCTATCCACATCCAAGGTTTATTTCTCTGGAGTATCCTGGTACTGTAAAAAACAGTTTTGCTTATTTTTGTTTCTTGATCATCTTAGTTATTAAACAATGTTTGAGGATAAGGATATTAAACATGTTCTTATTCAAAAAATTCTTTGGAAGACTGATGAAACGATAAAGTCTAAATGTTTAAATAGATTTTCAATTATTCTTGAAGTTATACAAACAAATGTTTTTAATTTTCACATCAATATTTTCCCCTACCTACACCATTGTCTATTGTATTAATTCAAAAATTGTTTTTAAGATACTACACTATTATAAATATTATTTTAGAGAATAGTAACACAGTAGTAAATTCATCACAGTTGTTCAGTTTCACTGGCTCTTGGCCTTAAATTCCTACAAGAGAACAAGGCAGAGATACAGAGTAGGGTAATGCATGAGATATGATTGGAACAAAGAGAATTAACCACTGAAACCTAACTGA
>PVKH010048372.1:0-10206 GCA_004027955.1 Chaetophractus vellerosus | reverse complement strand
CCCCACCGAGGGGCGGGGCTCAACATCTCACTGACGTGGCAATCAACGCCCCACTCACAACTCAATCATGCCCAGATGAACAGATGAGCCCACAAACACAATCCAATTTATATTTTTGGAATTCACAATCAATTCAAACTCAAACCACCACACTACTCCTGCCCTTTTTTGGTTGTTATTTGTTTGTAAAATTGTTTTCCAGCCATTTACTTTCAATCTCCTTGAATCCATGTGCCAAAGGTGGGTCTCTTGTAAACAACATATAGATGGGTCATATTTCTTTATCCATTCTGCCAATCTGCGTCTCTTGATTGGAGAGTTTAACCCATTAACATTCAGTGTTACTATTGTCAATGAATTCCTTACATCCGCCATATTTTCTTTCAGTGTATGTATGTCCTATGTTGTTTTTGTTTCTTTTTGAGTCGTTATTGTTGTTGCTACACTCTCCTCCAACTCTCTCTCTCCTGTTTTTTCCTTTCATCTTTTAGAGCATCTTTCAGTATTTCTTGAAGTGCAGGTTTCTTGTTGGCATTAATTTCTGTTTATCTGTGAATATTTTGAACTCTCCATCATTTATGAATGCCAGCTTTGCTAGATAGAGAATCCGTGGTTGGAATTTTTTCTCTGTGTGTGTTGACTATTTCATACCTCATTCTTCTTGCTTCCATGGTTTCACCTGAGAAATCAGCACTTAATCTTATTGTGCTTCCTTTGTATGTGATTGTGCTCTTTTCTCTCACTGCCTTGAGTATTTTCTCTTTGTCTTGAGCATTAGACATTTTGACAAGTGTGTGTCTTGGTTTTGGCGTTTGGTGTTGTCGGTTAAGTCCCTAAGTCCCTGTTGGATTTTTTCTACCTTTTTATCTATCTTTTCTACTATCTGTTTGATTTCAGATATACTGTCTTCCAAGTCACTAATCCTTTCTTCTGACTGTTCAAATCTGCTGTTATGTGAATCCACCATCTTTTTGATTTATTGGATTGTGTGATTCATTGGCATCATAGCCGTTATCTTTTATGTATGTTTAGAATTTCTTCAGTATGTGCTCCCAGTGTCTTCTTAATATCCTTAATCTCTTCGTTGATTTCCAGAAGGTGGTCCATGATTAGTTGTTCTATGTTTTGCTTCTCTTCCTGATTTTTGGTTTGTTCTTTGGGGTGGTCCATGTCTTCCATTTTGTCAGTATGGCTTATAATTTTTTGTTGGCCTCTGGTCATCATTTTATCATGATGGGTTAGTTCAGTTGATCAGCTTCTCTCTTTGCTCCAGAGTTTTGTTTAGTTTGTAATTCTGTGTGTGTGTTAAGATTTCTCATTGATACTTTCTTGCTCTTGTTGTATTTCCTTGATCTTTTCTATGTTTCTTTGAAGGAAGAAGTTTAGGGCCAGAGCATTCAAAATTGGTGAAAAAGGAGAAGGGATAATAATAATATTGAGAAGAGTTGGAGGGGTGGCCTTATTAGATTTAGCAGATTGAAAATTTAACTCATGTAAGCAGTGTAGAGGGATAGGGGAAAAATTGGAGCACCAAATCCAAATAGAGAAAAAATATATATATGTAGAGTTTTATATGCCCAAAATGATGAGAGAAAGAACTAATAATTAATAGGCTGAAAGAAAAAAAGCTAGTATGAAATGAAAGAAATAAGGGAGAACAGAATAGCCAAGATAGAAGTTTACAAGGGTGAGATTGGGAGCAAATGAGAAAAGGTAGAAAATAAGAACCACTACAGAAAGCTGACAGTAGAAAGATGAAGGTAGGAGAGAAGATAGTGTTGGTAATTGCAATCACTATACACAGCGGATGAAAATTCTTTAGCTTCTCTCTTTGCTCTAGAGTTTTATCTAACTTGTAATTCTTTGTGTGTCAAGATTTTTTGTTGATACTTTCTTACCCTTGCTGTATTTCCCTGCCCCTTTCTGTGTTCCTTTGAAGGAAGAAGATTAGGACCAGAGCATTTGAAAGTGGTGAAGAAGGAGAAGGGATAATAATAGTACTGATAAAAGTTAGAAGAGGGGCCTTATTAGATTTAGCAAATTGAAAATTTAACACCTGTAGGCAGCATAGAGTGGGAGGGGAAAAATTGGAGTGCCTACCCCAAAAAGAGCGAAAAGAAATATATATAGAGAGAGTATTTTATATGACCAGAATGATGAGAGAGAGAACTAATAACGAATAGGCTGAAAGAAAGAAGCTAGTATAAATTGAAAGAGATAACAGAGAACAGAATAGCCACGATAGAAATTAACAATGTTGAAATTGGGAGTAAATGAAAAAAGGTGGAAAATAAGAACCAGAGAGAAAGCTGGAGGTAGAAAGATGAAGGAAGGAGAGGAGACAGTGTTGGTAAACACAGTCACTATACACAGAGGATGGTAAGTCAAGGATAAAGAAGGCCAGCAAAGAAGAGAAAAGCTATCAGCACCTAATTAAACAACAAACAAACCAGCAAAAACAAAGAAACAAACAAACAAATTAATTAAAAAAACAAAGGTAAACCACAGTTTCCTTTGGGGACTTGTGGGGCCTCACAGCCTATGTTCATTAACCAATTGCCTTGCAGCCTTCTCTCTGCAGGCTTTGAGGCAGAATTTAGCAATTAAAACAGGTCTATATGTTTTTATTTATTTTTTGGTGTAATTAGGGACCTTAAAGAACTCCTCTTCTAGACCGCCCCCTCCTGTGAGTGGACCCAAGATAGGTTCGTGGAAACTTGTCTATTATTTCCCTCTGTCTATCTTCCTTGGGCACGCTGTTTTACTCAACCCGGAACTTTTAATAGGCAGGAACTTATCTTTGCTGGCCCATGCCTCTGCACCCCAGTAAGCAGTTTCTCTGGTCCCCTTCAGTGGCTGTTTCCTGCTGGCTGATTTATTTTTTATTTTTTTTTCTTCTTGTAAACTACTTGCAGGTTCAGGCAGGCAAACCCACGGAAACCCTTTCCACCCATGTCAGATCCTCCCACTCTCTGGGCCCACCACCCCCCTCACAGGTCTGCAGGTGAGGCCACGGATCTCCCTTCCCCCTCTCCTGGGAGTGGAACCCCACCCCTGTGTTACCCACCGGGGCAAAGAGAACCCACAATTTTTTGCTACACAGCTCAACTCACACTCCAGCTGCCTGCAGACCAATGGAGTCAATATTCCTGTGCCCCAAGCTCCCTGCAAAGACCGCAATCCTCTGCTCTTGCTCCCAACTGGCCCCCCCTACCTGAGACCCTGTGAGTGCAAACCTAAACCATTGACACCATCTTACCTCCTTTAATTATATATTGAGTACTGACTAGGTTAGGCACTGTGCTAAGTGATGTACATTTATTATTCATTTAATGGTCTCCATAACCAGGTAGAAGTCATTTTACCCTATTTTACAGATGGGAGGGAAAGCTGAGCTTTAATGCAGTCAGGAGAGGTGCCGGTGGTCACAGAGGGAGCATGAAGAAGTGCTCAGGCTAGAGTAGGATTCAAATTAGTAATGTTTATCTCAAAACCCCAAGCTCTCAATCTCCAAATTATACTTCTTACCCATTCCACAAATTTGGATCAACAAAAGACCACAATAATCTGGTGCATGTGGGCAGCAATCTAATGGTATGCTTGAGATAAGAAAGATTTTTAGAGTTTCCAGCAGAACTAGAGAGCAAATAAACTACATTGTAGTTATTATAATATATTAACAATAATTTAGCATTAAAGAGGAAGAAGCAGATGATGGTGGTGAGATAGAAAATTCTATTATTTTTTGAAGGATTGACAGGTGATGGAAAAATCTGCCTTGCTTCAAATCAAGATCTATAAATATATCTTGATTTTGTTAAGTATTGATCAGGAGGGCATTTAGGATTTTCCTTTGACAACAATGCAACTTGAAAATATGTTGCAAATTAGGGGCAGTTCACACCATTTGATCATGAGTTGATTTCAGATAGAATTTGTTGGATGAACTAAAATATGCATGAACAGGTCATTTCCTTCACATGGAAATGGCCAGGAGAGCAGCTGGTGGCAGCACTTAAACTTTGCCAGAAGATAATTTTAAGTCCATTTCAACCATAGACAAATGGACACCTAGAATACAGATAGAGGTCATTAAGGATAAAGGTCCTCATGCTAATTCTCACATGGCATGTTCTTTAAATGTATTTTATCAAGTTCTATGTGTGCCATTAAAGTAAAATAATAATGATGATGATAATTTAAAAAAAACTCCTAAATAGAAATGTCTTCAAACCTTTGAACTCTCAAGAGCTTAAATCAATTTCACTGACTATGCGGAATGGTTAGCAAGGGGTCTATAAATTGGTATTTTAGCTTTTGAAGATACAGTCTTGTTAATCTCCCTGGCAATAACTGTCTATTCAGACAACTCTTAGTTAGTGGTAATAAAACCATATCATAACTTTATGAGAATGGTCATTTTTAATTAATTTTTATATTTAAGAAACTTTTGATTACATAAACATTACATGAAAAATATAAGGGATTCCCATATGCCACACTCTCCTCCCACATTTTCCCACATTAACAATATCCTTCATTAGCGTGGTACATTTGTTACATTTAAGCACATATTGAAGCATTGCTAGAAACCTTGTACTACAGTTTACATTATAGCTTACACTCTGTCCCATACAGTTTTGTAAATTATAATAAAATATATGATGGCCTGTCACTGTCACTGCAATTTGACAAATCTAGTGTCCCAAGTATGTCCCCATATTACACCTGTTTTTTCCACTTCCTCCCCTCCGAATCTCTGGTTGTCACTGCCTTTATATCAATTATAATAGTTCTTCCATTGCTAGAAAAGTCATAAATCTATAGTAGTATAACAACTCTACTTTAGTCCATTGTTCATTCCCCACTACACTTTATATTTAATTATTAACAATGAAATGCACATGCCATCTAAACTGAGAAAAATCTTAGGACTAAAATGTGAGTAGAAGATGTCCAAAAGAATAAAAAGCAATTAAGGGTTCCCTTTTTAAGTCCACCAGGTGCTTGATACTGTGATAAGCATCAGGGACATAGAAAAGGAAAAGATCCTATTCTTACCCTGGGGAAATTTGAAATCCACATGGAGAAAACAGATTTAGAAATCCATTATTATATCATAAACCTGTAAGGGTCACACAGAGAGAGGAGCAGAGAAAAGCACAGAGGGAGAGACTAATTCTTCCTGGGCAATCGGGAAGAGGTACCATTTAATCCAAAGTAAAACCATAAGAATTTTCCCAGCATGAGAAAGAGGTGAAAAGAACAACTGAAATATTTATGAAGCAGTAATTGAGAGTCAAAAGTTACAGAAATCTGCTTACTTTCTTGTGTTAAGAAACTCCTTGTGAGGAACTGAAAGAAATAAAATGAATATGAAATGTCATGAACATCACACAGTGTTTCTAAACATTAAAATGTTTGAAAACTGGGTACGACATGATGGCAATCTAACAAAGTCAGAGGAAAGGATTTAGAAATAGAACATGAAACATAAGCTCCTGTCTAGGAAAGAGGAAAACTGTTCATTGAGAATTCAAATTTACTTGCCAGAGTAATTAACCTCAGACAAATTTAGAAGCTTCCTATTTGGAACCTTTCCCCAATTGTGTATTGGTAAATACCTTAATGAAATTTATCACATTTACAAAGGAAATAGAGAGTATTTTGTCATGCATCACTACTTACACATCTATGATATCAGGCTTTTCTTACTAAACACATGGTATCTTTGATAGCAGCCTTCAATTGGATTTTATTTAGTTTGCCAGCAACCAGAGCCAAGGCCAGCTTCCTGGGCCCATGACCTGTGCATATGAACAGGGACCTATGCTTAGAGGGACTCTGTGCTTTGTTTAATGCTCTGCTGTCATCTTCCTGAAATTCTTAACCATTTTGTCTTTGAACTTGTGTTCTGTAATTTAAGTCCCACAGGGCAGTGAAGCAGAGGAGATATACACAATATGCATATATTCCATTCCTTTTGCCCCAATTAGCACATATCATGGGTGGGAGTTCAGCAAGACTCAATGTGAGTACAAGAGTAAGTAGGCTAACTTTACAACTAAAGGAGATTCTAGCAGATCCAAGAAGCCACACTCTTATTTCAAACTGAGCTTACTTCCAAGTTGGAAGGAAGAGAATGATCTTTAAAAAAACAACTAAACAAAGACCCCTATCATATCTTTGCTTACCTTATGAGTGAACCACTTTCAGTGAAAATGATGACTGAATTAAGGGAAAGATAGGGCAACTAATAGTTCCTTTCCTTTAGCCTTTCTTTATTCATCACTAAGCAAAAGAGTTTTGGTCAAAGTCACCACTGAACACTCAGAGTGTTGGTCAAATGTGCACATATCAAAAAGAAAAAGAAAAACAATTGTGTTAGTTTTGTACAGGGTTTCTACTATTCTAGTAAGAAAAAACATGCACAAGTAGCACTATGAAATAGGAATTGTTTAATTTATTGATTCTACATATGAGTTAAGTGTTCTTATACTTGCATTTAAAAATGACATTGCACAAAATAATGAACAGCAAAATTCATGCAAATATTTAAATGTTTAATTTTTATTTACTTAGAATGGTATTAAGTAGTAAGCAGGGGAAGGGGCATAGCTCAGTTGGATGAGCATCAGCTTCCTATAGAAAGTTCCCTTGTTCATAAAAATGGTACTTATAAAAAATTTTTTAAGTAAGCAAAAAGGGGAGGGAGGCAAGATGGCACTGGTTTAAGTGAGCATGCCTCATCTCTCTTGAAAAAGACAGCTGATTGGGGACAGGATTCTGCCCAAGTGAGCTGTTCTGGGAGCCCACAGAGCAAAAGCCTTTGGGACATAAATCTGGAGAGAGCTGGACAGGGAGATAGATTGCTCAGGATAAAACTGAGTTTTTAGCCTCATGTGGAAATTATGGACATGGTTGGCTAAGCACTACACTCAGGGAAAAGGGCTAGGATGAGCCCTGATTCCTGCTGGCAACCCAAGAGGAGCATTCTCTGAGAGTGGAAGGGTTATGGCAAATGGCAAAGAGCGGTTTCCTTTCTGTGGGTTTGATTGCCTGGACACCCTTAGAGCTTTGGGGAGCACACAGCCAGCTTGAAGGGAGAGGTGAATCTGATGAGGAAGCCTGATTTACCTAGCCACCCTGAGATACAGAGGCTTGGGAGAGGGCAGACTCATCCAATTTAATAGCTCTGTGCTGAGGACTTTCAGAGATTCAACTTCCCTAATGGAGTCAGGCAGTAGGAAATGTTTGATAAGTTTCCACATATCTATTTAGTGTCTCCTGGGAGGAAGGGGTGGTCTAGAAGAGGCTTGTAAATCATTTTGGTGTAGTGAACTGGGTTGTCTGGACCTCCTTAGAGTTTGGGGGAGCACATAATCTGGCTTTGATTGAGATCATACAACATAATTTCTCTGACCACAAGGAAATGAAATTGGAAATCAGATTAGGCCAGAGAACCAGATTAGGTACAAAGACATGGATATTAAGCAACAAACTATTAGACAAACAGTGGATCAAGGAGGAAATATAAAAAGAACTCAGTAACTACTTTGAAATGAAGGACAATGAAAATGCAACTTATCAAAACCTATGGGATGCAGCCAAATCTGAACTGAGAGGGAAATTCATAGCCATAAATTCATATAATTAAAAAAACAGAAAGCTAAAATTGAAGACCTAACTACAAACCTGGAGGAATTGGAAAAACAACAACAAATTAAACCCAAAGAAAATGTAAAGAAGGAAATAACAGAGTAGATCAGAACTGAATGAAACAGAAAATGAGAAAGCACTACAAAAAAGAAACAAAACCCAAAGCTTGTTCTTCAAGAGGATCAATAAAATTGACAAACCCTTAGCCAGCCTAACAATGAAAAAGAGAGAGTAGATGCAAATACATTAAAAAAAGAATGAAGATGGGGTTATCACCACTGACCTCACATAAATAAAGAGAAGCATAACATAATATGTGACAAATTATATGACAACAAGAATGTTAATTTAGAGGAAATGGACAAATTCCTATACACTCTCAAGTAGGCTACATTGATGAAGAAGAAATTGATGAACTCAACAGTCCAAATACAAGTAAAGAGATAGACTCAGTCATCAAAAACTTCCCAACTAAGAAGAACCCAGGACCAGAAGGCTTCACAGCTGAATTCTACCAAATATTCTGGAAAGAGATAACACCAATCCTGCTTAAGATGTTCCAAAAAGTAGAATTAGAAGGAGCATTGCCTAACTCATTCTTTCATACCAACATTAACCTAGTACAAAAGCCAAACAAAGATAGCACAAGAAAGGAATATTACAGACCAATCGCTCTAATGATCCTAGATGATAAAATCCTAAACAAAATACTTGCTAATCATGTACAACAACATATCAAAAGAATTTTACAACATGACCAAGTGGATTTCATCCTGGATATGCAAGGATGTTTCAACATAATAAATTTCAATCAATGTCATACACCACACAAACAAATTGAAAGAAAAAAATCACATGTTCATCTCTACAGATGCAGAAAATGCATTCAGTGAAATACAGCACTCTTTCCTGATAAAAACACTACAAAAGATAGGAATAGAAGGAAACATTCTGAACATAATAAAGGGTATATATTAAAAACCCAAAGCTAACATCATTTTCAATGGTGAAGTCCTAAAAGCCTTCTCTGAGATTGAGAAAAAGACAAGGATGCCCATTATCACCACTCCTATTTAACATTGATTTAAAAGCACTTGCTTGAGCACTGAGGCAAGTAAAATGTATAAAAGGCAACCAAATTGGAAAAGAAGAGTTAAAAACATCATTATTTGCAGATGACATAATCCTATACATAGAAAGCCCTGAAAAAACTATAACAAAATTTCTAGAATGTATAAAGGAATTCAGGAAAGTCACAGGCTATCAGATCAATGCTCAAAAATCAGTAGCATTTCTGTACACAAATAACTAGCAATCTGATGATGAAATCAAGAAAAAAATACCATTTACAATAGTAACTAAAACAGTCAAATACCCAGAATAATTTTAACTCAAGATGTAAAGGACCTATATACAGAAAAATAAACAACACTGTTAAAGGAAATCAAAGAAGACTTAAATAAATGGAAGCACACTCTCTGCTCATGGATTGGAAGATGAAACATCATCAAGATGTCTATCATATTTAATGGAATCCCAATAAAAATCAAAACTTTTACTTTTTAGTGCATTGGAAAAGCTAACTATGAAATTTATTTGGAAGAGTAAGAGGTCCTGAACTACCAAAGACATATTGAAAAAGAAAATGATGTTGGAGGTATTACACTACCTGACTTTAAAACAGAGTACAAAGCTGTAGTGGTTAAAACTGGATGGTACTGGCACAAGGATAAACATACTGATGAGTGGAACCAAATTGAGAGTTCTGATATAGATCCTCATATATACAGACTTCTGACATTCAGAAAGGCCAGGAAGCCCAGTCACTTGGGAGAGAATGGCCAATTCAGAAAGTGGTGCTTGGAGAACTGGATATCCATATCCAAAAGAATTACAGAGGAACAGCATCTCACACCTTATACAGAAGTCAACTCAAGATGGAACAAAGATCTAAATATAAGAGCTAAGATCATAAAAACCTTGGAACATAATGTAGGCAAGCATCTACAGGACTTTGTAATAGGAAATGTTTTCATGAAATTCACACCCAAAACATGAATAGGAAAATTGAAAATAGATAAATGGGATTTCCTCAAAATTAAAAACTTTTGCAACTCAAAGGACATTATCAAGAAAATAAAAAGGCAGCCTACCCTGTGGGAGATATATTTGGCAACTATATATCTGAAAGGAGCTGAATATCCTGCATATATAAAGAAATCCTTCAGCTCAGAAATAAAAAGATAACCCATTTAAAAACTGGGCAAGTGACTTGAAAAGACACTTCTCCAAGGAAGAAACACAAATGGATAAAAGCATAAGAAATGCTTAGCATCATTAGCTATTAAGGAAATGCAAATCAAAACTACAATGAGATATCATCTTTCACCCTTTAGAATTGTGGCTATTAATAAAAGTGAAGGGCCCGGCTAGATAGCTCAGTGGATAAAGAGCTCGCCGGTGTACCACATGGGAGGCCCCGGGCCCGGGTTCGGTTCCCGGGGACCTCTCCGAGCGGGCAGACGGCCTTGAGAAAGGCAAGCCGCC
>PVKH010048371.1:0-10187 GCA_004027955.1 Chaetophractus vellerosus | reverse complement strand
TCTTCCCTATAACACCAGGAGTTAATCTTGCTAAGTTCTCTGCAACTTTAAAACATGCATCGCCTTTCCTCCAGTTTCCAATTATAGTTTCTTCATTTACTTCTAAGGCATCATAGAAAGTCTCTTTAGCATCCATATCACTATCAACAGTCTCATTAAAGTGATCTAGGCCTTTTCCATCAAGCTTTTCACAATTCCTCCCCAAAATACCCCTTACCCATTTATAAAACCGTTCCAACATTTTGGCAATTGCAAAAAGCACTTCCCCACTCCTCGGTACCAATTCTGTTTTGGTCAGCCAAAGGTGTGCCTTTTGAAATATACCAAAGATTGGTCGGTCTTTATAAAGGGTATTTATTTGGGGTAGAAGCTTACAGTTACCAGGCCACAAAGCATAAATTTCTTCCCATACCCAAGTCCACGTGTTGGAGGAAGATGGCTGCCGATGTCTCCAGGGTTCAGGCTTCTGGGTTCCTCTGTTCCCGGGGCTGCGTTTCTCTCCGGGCTTAGCTTCTGTTTCCTTCACGAGTTCAGCTGAAGACTATGAGACTCTCTGCGTTGCGTCTCTCCACAAGGCCAGCTGTAGCCTATCTGGCGATCGGCTCACTCCAACATCAGAACTGCTTCTCAAATCTGCTTCTCCAAATCTCTGCTTCTCTCCAATCTCTGCTCCTTATCTAGCCTTCCATACTTGAGACCACGCCCACCAAGGGGCAGGGCTCAACGTCTCACTGACATGGCAGTTAACGCCCTACTCACAACTCAATCATGCCCAGATGAACAGACCAGCTTACAAAAATAATCTAATCTATATTTTTGGAATTCATAATTAAATGAAACTCAAACCATTACAATCCCCAAAAGAGAAAGATTATGTTTGTAAACTAATCTCTTCCTCTGAGTGTGATACCCTTTGAATGGATTATATCAATGGGGTGTAATTCATGTTAAGTCTCTGCCTTCTTGCTGGGTCTGATATAAATGAACCCTCATGCAGACAGAAAGAGGGAAAAAGGGAACTGTCATGTTTGATTCTTTCATGTGAGAGAAAAGACTCTATTTTGCCCACAGCTGAGCTGCAAGGACTGAAGCCCTAAGAGACAAGCCCTATGCCAGCTTTCTGCTGAAATCAGGAAAAAAGTAGAGCAGCTGAACCGGAGAAAGGAAGCCTGGAGGGGAAGTCAGAGACTAGGCAGAGATCGCGGGCCATCTTGCTTCAACACGTGGCTGCTGACTTCGGTGAGAAAGCACCTCTTATGGTGCCTTCAATTGGACTTTTCAAGGCCTTGGAAATGTAAGCTTTTACCCCAGATAAATACCCTTTCTAAAAGCCAACACATTTCTATAATTTGCATTGGCAGCCTTTTGGCAAACTAAAACAACCATCTTCACCATCCTCACTATTATAGCATAGATACTGTTTGAAACCATGGGAAGAATGATAAGAGCAACAGTGAGCATGTTGGGTCAGAAGCAGAATTTTCAGTGCAGTCTTTCTCATTGTGAACATTTGAGGCAAGACATCAGTGGACCCCCTGACTTAGGGAAGCCTTTCAGGAGTTTTTGTTTGCAATATTTTGAGGATGTGTTTTTAGGTGTAACTTTTTTCCAGGGAAAGGGTCAAAGACTTATATCATACTTTAAAAGGATTCCTCAATTTTCTGAAGATTGAGAACCATGGCTTTAGGGTATGTTAATATATCCTACAAATGGGATTGAGAAGGCAGGTGGAGGAACTGGAGATATAGTGTCAGGAAAATCAAGATTCATCAAGTGTCAAAGGTTGGGAAAAATGACTGAAAAGAGTTCCCTGGATTTGTAACACTTTTTAAAGCGATTATTCTCCCAAAACATGAAAGATCATCTAAACTAATTTGGAATGACTAGTTAAGATTATTTTATGAAGAAGACTGTAAATAGCATAGCTAAGGTACTTAGGGATGATGACTCTCTAGTAAAGAAAGCTCGGCATAAAAAGAGTGAACTAGGTATCCCATGGGACCTAGGTTCAAATTTCATATCTTCCACTTAATATCGGGGTGCTTAATCAATCTGAGACTTAATTTCTTTAGGTGAAAATAGTGCTTATCTTGAAGATAAAGCAGCTAAATGGGAAAGTGTTTATGAAGATCAGGGAGTGAGTCTTTATTTCTTAGGCTCAAGGATTAATCCAGTGCCTAACACCTACTAAGGGCTTGATAATTCTTAATCTCTTCCTTTCCCATGTTCCCTCCAATCCTGTAGCTTCCAACTGAGGCCATGGAAGCCACTGCCAATGATTTAGAGCTGAAGAGGTGATCATGCCCATATTTGTTAAGTGACAGGATAAAGTAATGGGCAAAGGCTACTCCCCATTCTCTCACAAAGGTTTCACTGTGAGTAGGAAGAAAAACATATTTCTTATCCTTCCTAGTTGGAAGACTAAACACATTTCCCAACAGAATTATACTTGATCCTTATTTTGTAAAGTAGTACTGATGGCACAATATACTTTTCTGATATTTTATGGGTTAAATTACTTCATTAATTAACTCTAAACAATAACTCTATCCTTTCAAGTAAAAATCATTGTTAGTTTAAAGCATAGCATGGAAGATAACCTTTGTAAAATGATCCCCTGTAGTCAAAACGTCCTCTTAAATCATTCCCTGACCAAACCATAGGAGGAAATTATCATTTGAAAATAGACTTAGCATTAATAAATCTGACTAGACTGGAAGATAGCAAGAGTTGGTGTTTTGCTCTTTAAGTTCTAATATATAACATATCTTACACATCATAGGCTTTTTTATTTATGAGTATTCAAGGAGCCATCCAGAACTGTCTACACCAGAACTTTTAAGAATTGCTGAAGTGTATGAGAATCTCCTGGAAGATTGCTGCAGCACAGAAAACCCTCAAAATTGTCACAGTAATGCAATAGTTTCCATTGTTGTAGGTTCAGGGAAATTTTTAAAAAACTTAAAAATTGATATCAAAGTTTATTCCAGGCTAGGAGCTAGAAAATGTGATTGATCAATCTTAGTTCACTTTAAATTCTTGTTGGTCGATAATTGGGGAGGCCAGCTTCATTAGTTTGGGCTATGCATAATGTTTTTATTTTTTATTTTATTTTTATTAGAGAAGTTGTGAGTTTACAAAACAATCATGTGTAACATACAGAATTCCCATACATCACTCCACTGCTAATAGCTTGCATAGTTGTGGAACATTTATTACAAATGGTGAAAGAACACATCATCAAAATATTACTGCTAACTATAGTCTATAGCTACATTTAGTGTGTTTTCCCCATAAACGACCCTATTGTTAACACTATGTAGTAGTATTGTTTATTTGTTATAGTTCATGAGAGAACATTCTTGTATTTGTACTGTTAACCATAATCAATCATCTAACATGGGGTTCACTGTGTAATATTGTCCCATGTCTTAAACACTCCATCCAATGTGTATACTCAATGGCTTTCAGTTTCACACAGAGTTGTGCTGGCATTACCTTAGTCAATTTTAGATGTTTTCATTACTCCAAAGGGAAAAATTCCATACACCTTCTACCTCCCTATGTTTGATCCTTAGCATTACTATAGAACCTTCTTTGCCATGCAGCAAAAATATTAAAATATTACTTTTAAATATCCACAAGTTACATTAATTGTATTTTTCCTATGTATCACCATATTATTAACATCTTGCAATAGTGATCTAGTTCATAGATATGCATATATCTATGTTGTTGTTTTGTGGTTGTTTTTAGGAGGTACTAGGGATTGAACCCAGGACCTCATACATCAGAAGCAGGCACTCAACCACTGAACTACATCAGAGCTGGTTTTTTCGTTTGTTTGTTTTGTTTTTAGAAGGTACCTGGACTGTGTACATGGGAAGCAGGCACTCAACCACTTAAGCTTCATCTACTCCCCTGCATGATGTTTTGAACTATTAATCCATTGTGTTGACTCAAAAATTTCTTTCCATTAAGCATTTCCATTTATATTTTATTTTTGCACTCTGCATTTTATTTAGTCATATATAATTTTTTGTGATTACAAAAGTACTCAGTGATTACTATAGATGATTAGGAAAGTACCAAAAGTCATAAGGAAAAAAATAAAAACTTTCTGATTCTGTCACTAAGGAATGGCTATAGTTTGCATTTCCTTTCGTTTTTTTCTATGCATATATGTATATATATGTGTGTGTATTTTTAATAAATAAGATTAGAATAATTCTCAGGAAATGTTTAGAACAGTTTTTTATTTAATATCATAGAAAATTTTCTATGGCATTAAATAGGTTTCAAAATAGATTTTAAATGATTATATATTTACCCATCATAATTTATTAACTGCTCTCCTACTGTGTGTTGGACATTTTGGATGACTTGCCTAGAATGTACTCACCACTGGTGGACAGTTTTCTATTTGATGGCCACTCATGAGATGCCTGATTTTATGTCACATGAAAGAGAGTTCATCAAATATTTGAAGACAATTATCAGAAGTTTTCAGTTCTGATCCTAAATGCTGAAAAAGAAGATATTAAAAAAAAAAAGATAAACATGATTAAACTTGTTCTGTAGCAATAACTACCAGCTGGGACATTCTAGGCAAGTCCATTAAATAAAGGGGTGGGGAGGGGGAGGTGTAACCAGGGACCAAAGTAGATTTATTGTTATTGTGTTATTCTCTTATGTTAACAGAAGAACTTATAACAATATAAAAATAGTGGCTTCCAGGGGTTCTGGGGTGGGGAAGGGGGAAGAATGGTTGGAACACAGGGCAGTGAAATTGTTCTTTATGATACTACAGTGATGGATTGATTGTAAATTATACACTTGTCAAAGCCTATAAAACTGTACAGCACAAAGTGTAAACCATAACGCAAATTATAGAATTTGGTTAGTAGCAATGCTTCAATATTGGTTACTCAATTGTAACAAATATACTACATTAATTTAAGTTGTTATTAATAGGAGAAACTATGTGGGAGGTGTGTAGGGGGCCATATGAGAATTCCTTATGCTTTTGGTATAATTTTTCTGTAAATCTAAAACTTCTCTTTAAAAAAAGATCACTATGGAAAATTTTACAATTATGTACTTCACATATTGCAAATATTTCCAATGAAATATTCCCAAAAATAACTGGTTCAAGGATTTTGGGATGTATTACCATATTGTTTTTCTGGTTTTACCAATTTACAATCTCAGCAGATGTACCAGCAAATATCTTTTATTTTCAATTTTATTCTGGTGACATATATATAAGAAAAAATTCCCACTTTAACCACTTTTAAGTGTAAAATTTATTGGTAGTAATTGCATTTATAATGTTGTTTCACCATTGTGGCAGTTTGAGATTAATGAATCTCAAAAAGAGAAAAATTATGTTTATAAACTAATCTATTCTTCTGCGTGTGATACCCTTTGGTTGCATTAAATTCAGCTGAAGGGACTTTGATTAGATTACCTGTTAAGACTGCCCTACAGTAATTGCTCAGGTTGAGTCCCCACTGCCTTGTTGAGCCTGATATAAATGGACTCACTCAGACACAGGAAGAGAGAGCTCTGCCGTTTTTCATTCTGCCATGTGATGAAGCTCAAACAGCTGAGGTCCTGGGAAGAGATGAGCCATTTGCCTGTTAGATTACAGCTGAACTTGGAAAGAGAGCTGAACAGTGGACACTGATATTGGAGGCCCAGAAAGAAATAAGCCCTATGCCAGAAGAGAGAGGACTATAGGATTGCTTAAGCACTAAGCCCCAGGAGGCTGGGTACATGTAACAGCTGAAGAGGAAAGCATGAGCTTAGAGGGAAAGGCTGAAACCCGGGCAGAGATCGGAGGTCAACAGTAGCTGTCTTTGGTGAGAAAGCATCTCTGATGGTGCCTCGGTGTGGACTTTTCATGGCCTTGGAACTGTAAGCTTTTACCCCAAATAAATCCCTTTTATAAAAGCCAATAGATTTCTGGTACTTTGCATCCACAGCCTTTGGCAAACTGAAACAACCATGAATACCATTTATTACCAAAACTTTTTTTTATCACCCCAAAAAGAAGCTCTGTTTCCTTTAAGTAATGACTCACATGCTACTCTCAGCCCCTGGTAAATTGTAATCTACTTTGTGTATTTATGGATCTGATTATTTTATTATTTCCTATATGTGAAGTAAAACAGTGTTTGTCCATCCGTGTCTGGCTTATTTCACTTAGAAAAATGTTTTCAAAGTTCATCCATACTTTAGCATTTATCAAGTTATCATTGCTTGCTATGACTGAATAGAAATCCTGTATGTATAAAAAAATGTAGATAAAACTTTCCTGGCCATTTAAAAGTGGGACTTAAATATGATAATTGTCAACATAAGATTTGAATTATGCTTCATAAACTGGAAAGCTCTCAACAGATGTACAAGATGATGATAATGAAAACTTTGGACTTTCAAAATTTTACCAAAAAACCTGTCTCTATCTCTATATATAATTGAAAAGATCCAAATATTATATAAATAAATGAAGCTGTTTGAGAAGTTGGCATGAAGCTTATGATAAAATTTTAGATAAAATGTTCATAAATATGATTGTTCTTTTAAAAAAATATTGCAGTCTAGTGTTCATACATGAACATAAACAATAAGTGTATGATAAAAGTTGTGAACTTACAGAACAAACATGTATATTATCATATGAGGCTCCAAAACATTACCCCACCATCAACACCTTGCATTGTTGTGAAATATTTGTTACAAACTATGAAAGAACATCATTAAAATATTACTACTAACTATAGCCCATATCTTATATTCAGTGTATTTTCCCCCAGCCCACCTGATTATTAACACCCTGTGTTAGTATTATATATTTGTTATATATAATATCTGTTATAGTTTATGAGAGAATGTTCCTATATTTGTTCTTTTAACCACAGTCCATTTTCCATAACAGGATTCCCTGTGTTATACAACCCTATGTTTTGTACAATCCATTCAAACTATACACTCAGTAGCTCCCATTTTCATCATAGAGCTGTGCTGTCAGCACCTAAATTTTAGAATGTTTTCATTACTTCAAAAGGAAAACTCCCATACCCCATTTTACCTCACTATTATTGTCTCTTAGAACTGATATTTCATCTCTGCTATTGCTGCAAAAATATTAAAATATTACTGTTAACTATCATCCATAAGTTACGCTTGTTATGTTTTTCCCATGTATTATCATAGTCTTAACACTTTGTAAAAGAAGAACATTCTTTATACTATTAACCACAATCTTTGTCCACCACTGAAATCACTAACATGATTGTTCTTACTTTCAGGAAGACAAATTCAAAGAGATAACTGAGAAAATCTTCAAGATATAAGAGTGTGAATATTCCCAGAATTTGGGGAGAGATGACTTGAAATACCAGCACGTTGTTTTACAAGGTGTATTAGTCAGCCAAAGGGGTGCTGACACAAAATACCAGAAATCTGTTGGCTTTTATAAAGGGTATTTATTTGGGGTAGAAGGTTACAGTTATCAGGCCATAAAGCGTAAGTTACTTCCCACACCAAAGTCTGTTGCCACATTTTGGAGCAAGATGGCTGCTGACATTCAGCCTTCCTCTTCTGCTTAAGGCTCCATGGTCCCAGCTTCCTCAAATATCAGCTGTAGGCTGGGATAAGTCTCATCTTTCTCCCGGGGCTTGATTCTCTTCCTGCTCAGCTGCTCTGTTGTCTCCACAAGGTCACCTATAGACTCTCGGGGTCTCTAGGCTTTGTCTCTCTCCCCAGGCTGGATTCTCTTCCTGCTCAGCTGCTCTCCTCTCTCCACAAGGTCAGCTGTAAAATCTCAGGCAAACAGCTCGTCTCTCTTCCCGGTACCTCTGCCGTGCCTAATGGGACTGTCTCTCTTTCCTCACTATTTGCGTCTCCTGGATGTTTACTGCCCAGGCTCCAGGATCAAAACTCTAACTCTCTTCTCTGCCATGTAGTTTTCTCTGTGAGTCCCCACCCACTAAGGGGGTGGAGGCTCATTGTACTGACATGGCCCAAACAAAGCCCTAATCATAATTTAGTCACACCGAGGTACAGATCAGTTTATAAACGTAAACCAGTATCTATTTTTGGAATTCATAAACAATGCCAAGCTGCCACACAAGGGTACATTAGCGCTTGTGATCAGTATAAAATAAGAGTCTCATCCATTGTCAAAAAATTTAGCTCAGTCTTTCAGTTATGGCCAATTTATAAACGTTGGGAAGGAATAAAAACACAAGCAAAGTCAGGAATGAACACTGAGCACATAACGTCACATTGATCTTTTGCCAGAAATGAGTCTAAAAATTAGAGAAATACAGGATTCTGGACAAATTAGTTCCCTCAAGCTTTAGTTTCTGTTTGGACTTCCCTTTTTCACTTTCATTTGTAGCTAATACTCCCTGGATTCTGCTACATTTTGAGGTGAGATGGAACAAACTTCAGGTGGTTACAGTTTCCTGGGGAAGAAAAAATTTGTTCAGGATTGAAGCCATCTTAACAGTTTATAGAAATAACTCTGGACTTGCTTAACACTTTAATATTTATTATTTAGTGCTCTTGTGAGCACTGATGAAAAATATGCAGTTTATCCTGACTTTTCTTAGTTACTTATCATGCTAATACAGTGTTGAAGCCAAGCATCTTCAAATCAAAGCAAGAATACAGCTTAAAAAATGATTTCACTGTTTCTGCAATCTGGATATTAGCTGAGAATTCAAACTCAGCCCATTAAAGAGCTTTGTTATCTTTATTTCAGATTATCCTTTTCCAAGGATATATTAAATTCTCCCTTTAAAATATATTTTAACTATGCAAAGGATTTTTACAGGATTTTACAGACTAGCCAAGGAGATCCTTTATTGACAGGTAAGACAGGACAGGCAAATCTGAAGCTTCAGAGATTGTCATGAAATTAGAGAGGCAGGAAAAAAAATACAGAGATATAGGAGGTAGGGTGGAGGAAAATGGCAAATAAAGAGGCATATCTTTATCATTTTAATAACAGAGCTGATGGTCATTTTGGATTTACATGAACTTTGCCCAACCTTGAGAGGTGTGGGTTTCAAATAGCTAGAGAAGGGAAATGGGTATCTTGTCTTTTGTTCAGAACCAAATAGGCATATGTTCTTTTACCTACCTTATTAAACTCACAAAGATTGTCCCCCAGCTCTCTGTGGAAGAACTGACGTTTCTCAGCAAGGAAATCATGACAGCTTTGACCTCATGCTAAAAACTGTGTGAAGAATTTGCTTGCTTTGATAATTTGGTATGTCCCGCATATGTGACAGTCCTTGAAAAAAATAAGAAGTTATTTTCACTCATTGATTTATAGGGACTATTTATATCCCCCTTCCCCTGCGTCTATCCCTCTTCCTTGCTTCATTGTTTCCAACATCATCAAGCAAAGAATGTCAAGCGACCCTTTTGGCTCACTATGTCAAACCCTAAAAGAGATAGCCTGAACTATTTTCTTGTGACTCTCCAAATCTGTTTCACCTCTTCTTGTTTATATAAGAAGAGATTTGTTAGGGCATAGAAATCCATAGGAATCACGATATTGTTTCAGAATGATATAGGAGATGTAATTATGAGTAATATTATAAATTCTCCCTCTTCCCCCACCAGTTCAGTTAGAAAATTCTTGTTTCTGGCCCAATCAAATGTTCATGTATATCTTTAGGGTTGGGGTGGACATCCTAGGAAGGGATTAAACTCAAGAGCCACATGGTTTGATTGCCACTTGCACTTGGCAGTTTGCAGCTTTCTGTTCAGTTACAAGTTTGTGTATATGTTACCAAAAATTTAACTTGTAGGTATTTCAATTGATATGGCTTGAATTATTGTCATAATTCCATGTAGGATTCTAGTCTCTACATTTCCTTGTACACAGTATAGGATTTTAAGAGGGTTTTTTGAATAAAGTTAGCAGTGTTCTTAGAACAATCTAGTCACCTAACTGTTATTTCAAAACTCCAGGGCCCGGCTAGATAGCTCAGTGGATAAAGAGCTCGCTGGGAAACCACATGGGAGGCCCTGGGTTCGGTTCCCGGGGACCTCTCCTAGCGGGCAGACCGCCTTGAGAATGGCAAGCCGCCATGGGCGGGCCGGAGCCGCCGTGGGCAGGGCAAAAAGCTGCCACGGACAGGCAAAAGCCGCCACGGGCAGGG
>PVKH010048370.1:0-10208 GCA_004027955.1 Chaetophractus vellerosus | reverse complement strand
AGCCCGGAGAGAAATGCAGCCCCGGGAACAGAGGAACCCGGAAGCCTGAACCCTGGAGACGTCGGCAGCCATCTTACTCCAACACGTGGACTTTGGTATGGGAAGAAATTTATGCTTTGTGGCCTGGTAACTGTAAGCTTCTACCCCAAATAAATACCCTTTATAAAGACCGACCAATCTTTGGTATATTTCAAAAGGCCGCCTGTGGCTGACCAAAACACACCTCAACACAGTATTTTTACTATCAGCTCTGTGGCATGGGCAACCTTTTTGCAAATATTTTACCTTTAGTTTTAGGAAAAGTAAAGAAACAATTGATCCATAGAATCAAGCAGCCAACATAGTGAGAACTAACCCCACTCAATTCTGTTGTTTCACTTTTCCTTTTAAATCTTAAATTTGAGTCCATTCAACATACTTCCCTGTCATAAACCACACAGGCTTTTGCATAGACTTAACAATGGGTGAGAGGTAATGCTTTTGAATAGGTTATATAAAGAATTCCCAAAGAGCACACTCTGAAAATTTTCACCTTAGGAGTGACTTAACAGAAGCCAGATGTTCAGTGGGTGCTGATGAGTGGGTCTCTAAATGAGGGTCTTCCCACATGTTTTTCCCAGAAGTAGGATATTTAGGGTTCCTTGGAGCCTGTACTCTACAAAATTCATTTTCTTCCCTACTCTTTTCCTTCTTTCTGATTCTAGATATCTAAATGGGTTTGAAATTATCAATTTACTGTGGCTCAGCTCAAAAACTGAGTTGTTAAAATCTGTTTATCTGGTTATATGGCCCAAACAAGACCTTCCCCAGTAGAGGTCTGAGCATTTAAGAAGCATGTCAGGGGACTGTCCACCCATGTGGACCTCAAAGACCCTTTCTGCATGAGAGATCCCTTCTCTCTGGTGCTCTCTCTGGTGCTTTGCCCTGACAATTCCAGCTCCTTCAGCAGCCAGAACTGGGGAAGGGTTAGCCCTGGGTGTGTGTTGGGGAAATGAGTGTAGCTGGGGGAGGCAGGTTAAGTGTCCCTCAGGTCCAAAGACCCTCTTGTGCCTCCACAACTCATGGTTTCTTGAGTCACCTCACAGACTC
Organism: Chaetophractus vellerosus; assembly: GCA_004027955.1. Classification (NCBI taxonomy): domain Eukaryota; kingdom Metazoa; phylum Chordata; class Mammalia; order Cingulata; family Chlamyphoridae; genus Chaetophractus; species Chaetophractus vellerosus. The sequence goes on along the minus strand of PVKH010048370.1, from coordinate 9,119 downwards.
ATTGTCCTTGGAATGTTTTTGCATACAGTTCCTGGGAAGGGATTTCCTCCTACAGGACTTGCTACCTCTCATTTGCACACATATCCAATGAGGTAAAAAGATCTTTTGTGTAGTTCATACATTTCCCTAGTAGCTAAATTTCAAAGGAAATGCACTTGCCTTCCACATTTGGCCAGATTTCAGATCTATTCATGTCTTATTCAATCCTTTCCACAGCTTATTCATAAAGAAGAAATCAATTGCTTTGTGTCTTTGAAGGAGAAATGAAAAGAACTTTCACCATCAATGACTTTTAAAAGACAATGAGATATAAGAAACAAAACATCTCATAGGGCTAAGAGACTTCAAAGTGAGTCGGGAGGGCAACCCAGAGGTAACACTTATGCAAATCCCAGTAGGATCTCCTAGACTTCTAATATGGAAATCACCCCAAACAGAGGGCTCCCAGAAGGCTTTGGAGATATCCAGGTCCTATACCAGGGCAGATAATCCCAGAGTTTGGTGCCTTACTAGTGGGCCCTAACTTGGAATTCTTGCTCCTGAGAGTGACAGAAACTGAACAAAATATGTCTTCACTGCACATGGTCCAAATGTCTCTTCTATTCAAACCTATATTTGATGCCAGAGTTTTAGGTGTACTTCCATAGACCGGAGACTACAGACTGACCATATGCCAACGGGGTCCAGAAACTCTGTGGACCTGCAACTCCTACACTACAACTCAATGGACTTAACCAGGACACCTAGTTGGGAGTTGACAATGGACGACGGCTATGCAGGGGAATCCAAGGAGCCTGCAGCTGCAGGCAGGATAATCCCTTCCATTGTATCCATGGGATATAAGCCCCCTCTCACTTGGTGGTGTAGGGGACATCACCATTCCAGACCTCTTGGGATTGGGGGAAGAACTATGGACTAGAATGGACTTGTTGGAGTCCTGATATAGACTTGTGATATACGCAATGGAAGAAATTGCAAAATTATGTGGTGCCAGGGTCACTGGACACTTTGGGAGCAGGGTGAGGGAAGAGCAATTGTAATGCGGGTTTTTTTGGGGGGACCTGGGAATTGTCATGGATGATGCTGCAATGGAGGATGTAGGCCAGTTTGTATGATCATGTATCATTCAGGAACTGTAAAGAAGAGAGGGTTGTCTATGGCCTGAACTGTGATCTATGTCTGATGGCAAAGCCCCAAAATGTGTGTAACTATCAGAAGTGTTATGCCACACTTAGGGATGTGCATGTGGGGGATTGTGGGAGGGGTGGGGGGTGGCATATGGGTATTCCTGGAATCTCTGTGTAACATTTATGTAATCAATGTATCCTAAAAATATATATAAATATATAAAAAATAAATTAAAAATTTAAATAAAAAAAGAAACGAAACATCTTTTCTGCCTCTTATCAGTAGTAAGTGACCTAATTCCTCACATATGAATCAATTCAATAGTTACCAGTAGCTATAAAGTTGAGTAAAATAAATTGATTAAACTGAATAAATCAATGAAAAATTATTTTAAAACATTGAGTGGTGTAAATGTTCTTGCAGAGCCATATTCTCAGTCTGTGCTTCTCATTCAGCATCATTTTCGGATTGAGGGCCAAAATTTGTAAAAAGTTTAGCACACAATTTCTGAAAGATTTCACCATTGAATATTGGAAGTTTCAGTCAGCAAAGTGAGTTATGGATTTAGAGGTAGAAGATTACATCTCATGCCACCTGACTATAAAAAATATATTATAAAAGATATAATTAATAATTATTTTTTATTATTTTGGAACCTTTTACTTAAAAAAAGAATACAGAACACTTTCCTTGATTACAATACAAAAAACTGTACATAAGCATATCAACTCATATGTCTACTTTTTTTTTAAGATTTATTTTTATTTATTTATATATGTCCCCCCCTTGCTGCTTGTGCTTGCTGTGTTCATTTTTGCTTTGCGTTTTTCTGCGTCTGCTTATCTCCCCCTGCTACGTCAGCTCACCGCGTGGCGGCTTGCCTTCGCCAGGAGGCCCCGGGAACCGAGCCCGGGGCCTCCCATGTGGTAAACCAGAGCCCAACCAATTAAGCCACAGCCGGTTCCCTCATATGTCTACTTTTAAGGTTAAGTTCTCACTACCCTGAGAGAAAAATAACATAGAGAATGCTTGCAATGCATTGCCTTATTTCTGAACAAAAATGCAAAAGAAATGAATGTGTTAGCATGTTGACTACACTGTTCTCTTTAAAAACATTGTAATAAGCCTTCAGAGCCATACAAAGTAAATTAAAAATTACAAGGAATTCCAGGAGCATTTGATGATGTTTAAGCCACCTTTGATATTTTCATATCCAAGGTGCCACATGCTTCATGTTAATTGTCCATGGCAGGCCATAAATTAAACACTATTATGTCATGTAAAGACTGGCTTAATCAAAACAAGTTAATGCACATGGAACAATCATTATGTAATTTTAAAATAGTTTACTCCACGGGGACACTGGGAAATTTTCATGTACATGACCAAATATCACTGTGCAAAATTTTGAGGAAAATTCATGAAAATAATCACAAAATTTGTATGGAATAAAATTCTAGATATAATTTGTTTTATGCTATTTTATGAGTTGGCAGTATTACATGTGAATACTGTAATATGTTTAAGAAATGCATGTTTCACAATAAGAAGTCAATTGGAGTGAGTCTTGTTTTCATTTGTGGAAACGTTACCACCCTGCTTTGATATGTATTTAAAAGACAAGAAGGAAATAAAATCAGAACTGATTAATCAGCATATAATAAAAAAGAAAATTATAGACCGATTTCCTTAATGAAAATAGATGCAAAAATCCTCAGCAAAATACTTGCTTCTTGAATTCAACAGCACACTAAAAGAGTTATACACAATAATCAATTGGGTTTTATTCCAAGTATGCAAGGGTGGTTCAACTCAAGAAAATCAATCAATGCAATACATCACATTGAAATTGAGGAAGAAAAATCACATGATCATCTCGATGGGTGCAGAAAAAGAATTTGACAAAATCTAACATCCTTTCTTGATGAAAACTCTCTGAAGGTTAAGGATAGAAGTAAACTTTCTCAACATAATAAAGTGCATATATGAAAAACCCACAGCTAACATTGTACTCAATGGAGAAAGACTGAAAGCTTTCCTGCTGAGATCAGGAACAAGACAAGGATGCCCACTGTCACCACTGTATTCAATATTATGCAAGAAGTTCTAGCTAGAGCAATTAGGCAAGAAAGAGAAATAAAAGGCATCCAAATAGGAAAGAAAGATGTCAAACTTTCACTGTTTGCTGATGACATGATCCTATATTTAGAAAATCCCCCAAATCCACAGCAAAGTTGCTAGAACTAATAAATAAATTCAAAAAAGTGGCAGGATACAAGATTAATACACAATACTAAGAAGCTCCACAGCAAAGTTGCTAGAACTAGTAAATAAATTCAAAAAAGTGGCAGGATACAAGATTAATACACAATACTAAGAAGCAATCTGAGAAGGAAGTCAGGAAAAAAATCCCATTTACAATAGAGACTAAAAGAATCAAACATTAAGGAATAAACTTAACTAAGGATGTAAAAGACCTGTATTCAATAAACTACAATACATTGCTAAAAGAAATCAAAGAAGTCTTAAATAAATGGAATAGCATTCCATGTTCATGAATGAGAAGACTAAATATCATTAAGATGTCAGTTCTTCCCAAATTTATCTACAGATGCAACGTAATCCCAAGAAAACTTCCAACAGCCCTTTCTTGAGATTTGGAAAGGCCAATTATAAAATTTATTTGGAAGGGTTATAGTTCCCAAATAGACAAAAATATCTTTAAAAAAGAAGAATGAAGATGGAAGACTCTCACTTCCTGACTTTAAAGCATATCACTTAGCTACAATGATAAAACAGCATGGTACTGGCTAAAGATAGACATGTTGACCAATGGAATAGAATTGAGCATTCAGAAATAGATCCTCAAATTTATGGAAAGGTGATTTTGGACAAGGCTGTCAAGCCCACTTAACTGGGCCAGAACAGTCTATTCGACAAATGGTACAATTAACTCATAATGGATCAAAGACCTAAATACAAAAGCTACAACCATAAAAATCCTTGAAGAAAATGTAGGGAAACATCTTCAAGATCTTGTGGTAGGTACGAGCAATGAAAGAAAAAATAGATAAATGAGACCCTCTCAAACTTAGACACTTTTGTGCTTCAAAGGACCTTGTCAAGAAAGTGAGAAGGCAGCCTACTCAATGGGAGAAAATATTTGAAAATCATATATCCAATAAGGACTTGATATCCATGTTATATACAGATCTAATATAACCCAATCATAAAAAAACAAAACACCAATTTAAAAGTGGGCCAAAGACTTGAATGGACCTTCTCCAAAGAGGAAATACAAATGGCCAAAACACACATGAAAAAATGTTCAACATCATGAGCTACTAGGAAATGCAGATCAAAACTACACTGTGATATCATTTCACAGCTTATAGAATAGCCATTATTACAAAAACAGAAACCTAGAGCTGTAGTTGTGCTGGAGAAGTGCTGGAGAAGATGTCAAAAAATAGGAACACTCCCTCACTGTTGGTGGGAATGTAGAATGGTGCAGCCTTTGGGGAAGGCTGCTTGACAGTTCCTCAGGAAACTAAATATAGACCTGCCATATGATCCAGCAATCCCATTACTAGGAATATATTCATAACTGAAAGCCAGTACACGAACTAACATTTGCACACTGATGTTCAAAACAGCACTATTCACAATTGCTAAAATATGGAACCAGACCAAGTGTCCATCAACAGATGAATGGATAAACAATATGTGGCATATACATATGATGGAATACTATTCAGCTATAGGAAGAAATGAAGTCGGGATACATATGACAACATGGATGAACCTTGAGGACATTATGTTGAGTGAAATAAATCAGTCACAAAAGGACAAATATTGTATGGTCTCACAAATATGAACCAAAATGATGAGTAAACTCATGGAGATAAACTCTAAATTATAAGTTACTAGGAAAGTAATTGTGGGTTGAGAATGGGAGCTTAATGGAATGCTTAATATATGTAAAATTTTAAATGAAGTTTATTGTAAATGTATGGAAATGAATAGAGTTGATGAATAGTGAGTATAACTAACACTGCTGATTTATAAATGTGATTGTTACTGAAAGGGGTAGTCTGTAGATACAATACTTCAATGGAAAGGAAGCTAGAGAATAATGTAGGGACTGTATACTGTATAACATAGTGATTTTGGTGATGAATGAAGATTGTTGTTAATAGTATAGGTATAGGAATGTTCTTCCTCTACAAAGTGTTAAGTACATGGTGATACATGGGAAATTTCAACTAATTTAACTTATGAATTATAGTTAACAGTAATATTGTAAATATTTTTGCAGCAATGCCAAAGAAGATTTTATTACACTTCTAAGGGGCAACCATAGGGGGTAAAAGGGATATAAGATTTTTCCTTTTGGAGTAATGAAAATGTTCTAAAATTGACTGAGATGATGACAGCACAATTCTGTGATGAAAATGAGAGCCACTGAGTATACACTTTGAATAGGTTGTACAAAGCATGGGACTATATAACACAATGAATCCTGTGGTAGATGGACTGTGGTTAATAGAGCAAATATGAGAACATTCTCTCGTGACTATCACAAGTATAGAATACTAATACAGGGTGTCATTAACCAGGGGGGTTGGAGGGAAAATACACCAAATGTAAGGTCTTCGCTATAGTTTGTAGTAATTTTTAGACCATGCTCTTTCATAGTTTGTAACAATTGTTTCACAAAACAATGCAAGGCGCTGGTGGTGGAGTAATGTACGGGAGCCCTGTATGATGATATGCATGTTTGTTTTGTAAGTTCACCACTTATATTATACACTTATTGCTTATAGGTGTTCATGTATGAATGATAAACTTCAATTTTAAAAATTAAAAGACAAAAAAAAATGCAAATGAGACAGTCTCCTAAGAGTTTACAGAGCCATGATTTTGGTCCACTGGTCTCTCTAGTGGCAGATTATTACCGTTACCTTGAAAATGAAGACATTTGGGGATTTTGGAGGAGAAGAACCCAAACAGGACCTGGCATGCCATGATTGGCCAGAGGCAGAGAAAATGGGAGAAAACCATTTCCTGGAAGGAAAAATGCCAAGAAAGTATGAGCATCTTTCTAACTAGAACAAGCTTTCTGAGAATGGAGAGACTGAGTGGACTCTAGGTCAGAAGAGGCACAATAAGAACAAGCAGAAATGATTGAGAAAACAATGGGCCTCTAGTGCACAGGTGCACAGGAATGTGACATGGCAGGCTGCAATTTCTAAGAAGACCTGGGGCTGAGATGGGAAAGGGGTTCTCCTCCAGGACCAAGATGGAGCTAAATGAATGTCCTCAGCCTTGGCTAGAGGCCTGAAAATCAGCAGCACAAGCCAGACGACAGCAGCCTTGAGGTCAGGATCCATCGGAGGGTTGTGTGGCCTGGCAGAAGGAAGATCAACAGGGAATGTCTGAACAGGCAAGTTTAAATGCTTTAATCTGAAGCCAAACTATTGACTAATATATCACAGTGCTCAACTCTCTCCATGAAATTTCCTCATATTGCAGCAGTGTTCAATGTTGAACTGACAGTGTGTGCTGGCCTTACGAAGGCCAAGTCCAGAGAGGAGAAAAAGTAATAAATGCATATAGTTTACAGTCATGTAGGCCCACAAGACTTCTTAGGAGAATAGCAGCAAATTGCATGCCATCGTGGCCCTGGGAGGGGGTTTGGGGATCTGACTTTTAAAAAATAGTCTTTCAACAAATCCTCTCTAGTTCAGCTATCCCCTTCAGCCCCATTTCCAGAGATATCTTTGCTGCTAATTCCCAAGCCTTTTGTGGATTCTTGTGTACCACTCAGATTAGTTCTCAGCTTTCTGGTTTAGAAAATACATTTGTGTGTTTTCCTTCTTCCAAAATTTTACTGTTAGTCTCTCCTCTCAAGTAATACCATGAGAGGACTGTGTCTTAAGAAACAAATTTATTTGCTGGCATTTTTAGTGGTGCTTTAGGAGGTGAGGAAAGTAGATGGTTCTGTTCAATCTGCAACTCTACCAGAAGTCACCTACTTCCAGTTTTTATCTTTAGTTGGTGACAATGAAAAATTAACTCTAAGAGTCAAAATGGGTGAGATGTGGGGTTAATTTGGAGTCTTTCCAGTTGGCCAGTCAGTCCATCAGTGTCTTAAGAAGGGCCTCTGCCCATGCTCAGGGATTCACCTGTATGTGTTGGTTACAACACTTTTAGCTGACCTTGGTTTGCAAAAAGAGATTATAGCAGATGGAGGATGGGGACATGGGACAGAAGAAATAAGATTACTCTTTCATATTTTAGGGACAAATAGTGAGTCCCCAGTCCCTCTTGTACTTTGAAGCAGGATTTTCTTTACAGTTTTTCTGAATCCATACTTTAAGGCTCATATCATCAAAGGGATAAACCATAGGATCACCAGGATGGAAAGTAACAGGGGGTACAAGCTACTAGTTGGGAAAAAAATGCCTCCAGCTAAGGACAGAGGCCCAACGAGAAGCCCTGTTTCCTAATTGATAATCTGACCCTCCTGTCTTTGGTATTACTTAGGGAAAAGCCAATGAGGTGTCAAGGAAGCCATAGCTTTTTCTTCAGTATATGAGAGAGGGTAGAGATTCTTGTTTGTGTGCTAGCAGGAACTTTGGGAGAGGAAAAGCATGCCCACACGCTTCATAGTTTCCATAAGCAATGACTTCTGGGTAAGGACACAAATCTACTAGGGAGAGACTGCCTCATGTGCAGAGGTCCTCATCCTTAGTGGACTATAGGTGATGAGTCTCAGACCCTCCGGGGATGACATCAAAGCCAGGAGCAGGGGGGATGGGGAGCTGAGTCAATGGATGCCAAAGGAAACTATGCTAAGCTTTCCAGATGTGCTGACTGTTGGCCAAGGCCTTGTAGACATACAGGGTGCTGGGGTGGAGCTATCTTCCTTGGGGCAGTAGCTCATACAGATTGGCTCAGAGCTTACAGAGAGTGGAGCAGAGGAAGCAGCCCTAGGAACCCAGCTTTCCTTGGCTTGTCACAACTCCTCACCTCAGGCACCTCACTTGAGTTTTTACCACCAGAATGGCTCAAGATCTTTCCTTCTCTGGATTAGTCAACCCTTCTCAGCAAGCAATGGGAATTTCAAGTGATAGTATTTTTTCAGTTTCCTAAGTTGCTCTAAGCAAATACCATGAAATGGGTTGGCTTAAACAATGGGAATTTATTAGCTTACAGTTTTGAGGCTAAGAAAAGGTCCAAGTCAGGGCATCATTGAAGTGAGGCTTTCTCACTGAAGACTGGTTGCTGGCGATCCTTGGTTGCTCTGACACATGGTAAGGCAAATGGCGGCATTTCCTGGTCTATCCCTTCTCTTCTAGGTTTCAATGACTTCATCCTTTTGCTTCTGTGACTTTTTTTTTTTCTTTCTCTTTCTTTCTGTATTCATTCCATTTATAAATGATTCTAGTAATATGATTGTTTCGGTCAGCCACAGGAGTGCCTTTTGAAATATACCAAAGATTGGTCAGTCTTTATAAAGGGTATTTATTTGGGGTAGAAGCTTACAGTTACCAGGCCACAAAGCATAAATTTCTTCCCATACCAAAGTCCACGTGTTGGAATAAGATGGCTGCTGACGTCTCCAGGGTTCAGGCTTCCAGGTTCCCTGTTCCCGGGGCTGCGTTTCTCTCCGGGCTTAGCTTCTGTTTCTTTCACGAGTTCAGCTGTAGACTATCGGGCGAACGGCTCACTCCAACATCAGGACTGCTTCTTAAATCTCCTTCTCCAAATCTCTGCTTCTCTCATCCTGCTTCTCTCAATCTGCTTTTCTCAATCTGCTTGCTCTCTGCCTCTTGTCTAGCCTTTTATACTTGAGACCACGCCCACTGAGGGGTGGGGCTCAACGTCTCACTGACGTGGCAGTTAACGCCCTACTCATAACTTAATCATGCCCAGATGAACAGATTAGTTTACAAACATAATCTAATCTATATTTTTGGAATTCA
>PVKH010048369.1:0-10205 GCA_004027955.1 Chaetophractus vellerosus | reverse complement strand
ATAAACCACCTGGACACTAAGTAGGCACTTATTCATGTACTGGACAATTCCTTATGCAAGGTCCAACCTGCCATCTGGTCCCATCCTGGATTATGCTAATTAGAAAGCACAGGACTATGCAGTGGCAGAAAGATCTGGAAAAGTCCCAACCATTGCTTAAAAGCAGGGAAATGGCATTCTGGAGTCTACTTAGAAGGTAAAACACTAAAGAAAAATACTGACTAGTGGTAACTGATGGTGCTTTCTTCTTTTTCAAAGGGAGGAGTGCATCTCAACTGACCAGTATATGTCATTAAATGCTAAAATACCCTTCCTGTGCCTTTCTTTCTCTGACTCATGGGAGTTATGTGTGCAGAGTAACCAAACGGTCCAAGTTTCCCAGGGATAACCTGGTGCCAACTCTCACGCATGCACTTTCCCGATTTTGCATCCCAAATTTTATTTGAAAAATGCACTCACTGAACTTATTGACCCTTTCAGGTTCATGCCAACAGATATTTCTGAGACAGACAAGAATAAGGAAAAAGCCTTCTGATTTTCAAAACTAGCGGGAGAGAACTTTGTCTTTTGATAGAGGGATGACATGTGTGACAGTTTGAGATTATTTATGAATCCCCAAATGAAAAAGATTATGTCTGTAAACTATTCTTCTGGTGTGATACCCTCTGATTATATTGGATTATATTGGATTCAGTTGAGGGGCCCTCGATTAAATTACCTGTAAAGATTAGGGCTTTGATTCGACCATGTCAATAAGGCGTGACTCAGGTTGAGTCCCCACCCCCTTGGTGGGCTGATATAAAAGGAGACTCACTCAATAAGACACAGGGGAAGAGAGAGAGAGCACTGTCGTTTTTGATCCTGGGGAGAGGTGAGCCATTTGCCTGATAGTTTACAGCTGACCTTGGGAAGAGGGCCAAGACTGATATAGAAAGACTGAAAAGAAATGAGCCCTATGCTAGGAGAGAGAGGAAGCCCTGAGAGACAAGTCCCATGAGCCTGCAGCTGAGAAAGAGAAGCCCAAAGGGGAAGGCTGAACCCTTGCAGAGATCAGCGACCATCTTGCTTCAACACGTGGCCACTGACTTTGGTGAGAAAGCAGCCTTGAACTGGACTCTTTAGGGCCTTGTAGCGATAAGCATTTACCCTTTATAAAAGCGAACAGATTTCTGGTTCTCTGCATCAGCACCCCTTTGGCTGACTAATACAACGTGGGGCAGCCTACACCGTGGTCTATAAACTTGTTGCTGCCTCTAGACTTACTGGTTGCTTTGTAAATATGAGTGCATAAGGCATCAATCTCTCTGCTGAAGCAGTTGCCACACCATAAAATGGTCACAATCACACACAGTTGCAAAAACGGACTGTGGAAATGGAAACAAGGGTCCATCAAGGGATAAACGGATAAACAACTGGGGTCTATCCATACAATGGAATATTATTCAGACTTAAAAACAGAATAAAGTTCTGATACATGTAACAACATGGGTGAACCTTGAAAACATGACGTTAAGTCAAAGAAGCCAGTCACAAGAGACCACATATTGTTATGATTCCATTTATATAAAATGTCCAGGACAGGCAAATCCAGAGATAGAAAGGAGATTAGCGGTGGGGACAGACAGAAATGGGGGGAAACCAGTGAATATGTATAGGATCTCCTTGAGGGGTGATGAAAATGTTCTGGAACTAGACATAGTAAAAGTACAACAATGGGAAGGTACTAAATGTCACTCAATTGAGCACTTTAAAATGGCTATTTCCTATGTTATATGAATTTCACCTCAATAAATAGTTAAAAAATAATAGATGTAGGAGTGATATTAGATGTACATAGGGCTTCTCTCTGAAGATCGAAAAACTGATTACTTAAGTGAAAAAGATGTTTTAAAAACATTGAAGAAGGTCTATTTGTTAAAGATTCATTCTCTAAAGCATGGGATGGCAATCTTTTTCTGTAAAGGGCAGATGGTAAATATTTTCAGTTTTCTAAGTCATATGGCCTCTGTCACAACTACTGAACTATGCCTGTATAGCACAAAAGCAGCCTTAGACAATATGTAAATGAATAGGTGTGGCTGTGTTCCAATAAAACTTTATTGACAAAAACTAGCAAAAGGTCAGATTTAGATCTGTGGTCCATAGTCTGCTGACTCCTTTTCAGAAGGTTCTGAAAATTATTCCTTAACACAGCTGTCTGAGGTGACCAGAAGAGCCTTTTTCTACTTTTAAGAGACAATGGCCAGAAGTACCAATTGTAGAAATACCTCTCCCTCCCCTTCACAGTCAACATTCAGTTCACATTTCCTCCCCTGAGATGGCTCCCTCATCTGTTTACTTGTTTTTGCTCATTGTTTGCGCTCGTTGTTTTTGCACTGGAACGGAACCCAGGACCTCCCATTTGGGAGGCGGGCGCTCAACTCCTTAAGCCACGTATGCTCCCCGCTCATTTTTTTTTGCTTGTTGTCTGCTTGTTGTCTGCTTGTTGTTTGTTTGTCTTCTTTAGGAGGCACCGGGAACCAAACCCAGAACCTCCCATGTGAGACGTCGGCACTCAACTGCTTGAGCCACATCTGCTCCCCAGTTCACATTTTCTGGGCACCACCTGTGGCCCTGAGTGTTTCTAAGTGCCTTACATTCAGTATCTGATTTAATTCATTCCTTCTTCCTTTCCAAGGAGATTAGCAGTCAATGAAATTATGATGTCTTTAGTCCAAGGTCACATAGCTGTTGTGAAGGAGCAGAATCCAGCCCTTAATTCTCATTCTAGATGATAAGCAAAATGCCCTTGGCAGAGGGCTAGGAGCCAACCCAGAGGCTTCACGTCTCACAACGTAGCCATTACTTCCTCCTGATGCTGGGATCCCTTGAAAGAAAATCAAGGAAACACTGAAGTGGGACTTAATTCCCCCACCCAGTCAAAGCTATTTTTGTTCTTTTGCTTTCTAAGTTCTGTAAAAACTCCAGCTTTTTGGGTCAGGTCACCTCTTAGAATGGAATTCCCACCCAATGATTTTTATTCTTTTTGTGGAGGGAACATAACTTCTACTACTTATCTGGAAGAAAGGAGACAGTCATAAACATATGGACTTGTGTGCGGACCATCAGCTTTCACTCAGAATCACAGGCCTGCATAATTGTGGATGAAAAGGGATTGTAAGGATAGCATCTAGGGCTGGCAACTGCCAATAAGGTGCCAACAGCAGGAATCATGCATTTTAGAACCAAGACAGGGTGTGCCTGTGTGATTTGAGAAAGCATGTTTAGTATCATAATCACATGCAGGCATATCTCATAGATACTGTGGGTTTGGTCCCAGACCACCACAATAAGGTGAATATCGCAATAAGGCGAGTCACACCAATTTTTTTTTTGTTTCCTAGCGCATATAAAAGTTATGTTTATACTACACTGTAATCTGTCAAGTGTGCAATGGTATCATGTCTATAAAAACAGTGTATACAAACCTTAATTAAAAATACTTTATTGCTCTATATTAGAAACCATGCATGTGTCCCCAGACCTGGTTTTTCTCCCTAGGTCTGGTTTTTAGAATGCTGGTGATAAACTAAGCCTGATTTATTATATGACCATCCTGTATGGGAAATGACTGTAACTCTAGGTGTCTTTGGTCAACCTTAAAAGATATAGCAGGGGGACAGATGTGGCTCAAATTGGCATCTGTCTCCCATATGGAGGGACCTGGGTTCGATCCCCGGGACCTCCCAGTAAAAGTGAAAAAAAGAAAAATATAGAAGGAGTGAGCGGGTGCACCATCAGGCCCTGCCGAGCCAGGCAGCAAGATGATGACATAACAGGAGAGTGACACAAGGGAGAGCCAAGATGAGACATGCCAAAAAAACAGGAACTAAGGTGGCGCAGATGGTAGGATGCCTCTCTCCCACATCAGAGGTTCCAAGGATCGAATCCCAGTGAAGACAGGAGAAGAAGGATGAGAAGAGAGAGTAGGAAACGGACACAGAGAGTTGCCCAGAGAATGGACACAAAAATGGCAAAAATGGGGGGAGGGATGGTAAAAATGGATCAAAGTAAATAAATAAATAAATCTTTAAAAAATAAGTATAAGGGAGTAAGATACGAACTATAGTTAGTAGTAATACTTTGACGATGCTCTTTCATAATTTGTTAACAAATGTTTCACAACAATGCAAAATTTTTGTGGTGGGGTGATGTGGGGGGGCCCTGTATGATGTTATGCACATTTGTTTTGTAAGTTCACAATGTTTACTGAACACTTATTATGTATGTTCATGTATGAAGGATATACTTCAATAAATTGTTTTTTAAAAATTTCTACATAAAAAACAAAAATATTTTACTGCTAAAAAATGCTAACCATGACCTGAGCTTTCAGCGAGTCATAATCTTTTAGCTGGTGGAGGGTCTTGCCTTGATGTTGATGGCTGCTGACTGATCAGGGTTGTAGTTGCCAAAGGTTGCAGTGGCTGTAGCAATTTCATAAGATAATACAACAATGAAGTTTGACACACTGAATGACTCTTCCTTTCATGAAACATTTCTCTGTAGCATTTGATGCTGTTTGATAGCATTTTACCCACAGTAGAACGTCTTTCAAAATTGGAGTCAATCCTCTCAAACCCTAATGTTGCTTTACCAACTAAGTTTATGCAATATTTTAAATCCTTTGCTGTCATTTCAATGATGTTCACAGCATCTTCACCAGCAGTCGATTCCATCTCAAAAAAAGCACTTTCTCTGCTCATCCATAAGAAGCAACTCCTCATCTGTTCAACTTTTTTCATGAGATTGCAGCAATTTAGTCCTTCTTCAGACTCCACTTCTAATTCTAGCTCTCTTGCTATAGCCATCACATCTATGGTTACTTCCTCCACTAAAGTCTTGAACTCCTCAAAGTCATTCATGAGGACTGGAATCAACTTCTTCCAAACTTCTGTTCATGTTGATATTTTGATCTCTTCCCATGAATCACAAATATTCTTGATGGCATCTAGAATGGTGAGTACTTTCCAGAAGATTTTCAATTGACTTTGCCCAGAACCATCAGCAGAATCACTATCTATGGCACCTATAGCCTTACAAAATGTATTTCTTAAGCAATAAGACTTGAAAGTCAAAATTATTCCTTGATCCATGGGCTGCAGAATGGATGTTGTGTTAGTAGGCATGAAAGCAAGATTAATCTCATTGTACATCTCCATCAGAGTTCTTGGGTGACCAGGTACATTGTCAATGATCAATAATGTTTTGAAAGAAATCTCTTTTTTCTGAGCAGCAGTTCTCAACAGTGGGCTTAAAATATCCATTAAACCATGTTGTAAACAGATATGCTCATCTAGGCTTTCTTGTTCCATTTAGAGAGTACGGGCAAAGTAGATTTAGCATAATTCTTTTTTAAAGATTTTATTTGTTTACTTATTTACACACACACACACCCCTTGCTGCTTGTGCTTGCTGTGTCCATTTGAAGTGTGTTTTTCTGTGTCTGCTTGTCTCCCTTTGTTGCATCACCACACTGCGCGGGCCAGCCTGCCTCCACCAGGAAGCCCCAGGAATTGAACCTGGGGCTACCATATGGTAAATGGGAGCCCTACCACTTGAGCCACATCCACTTCCCAGATTTAGCAAAATCCTTAAGGGCCCTAGGATTTCTGGACTGGTATATGAGCACTGGCTTCAACTTAAAGTCACCAGCTGCATTAGGCCCTAACAAGAGAGGCAGTCTGTCTTTTGAAGTCTTGGAGCCAGGCATTGGTTTCTCCTCTGTAGCTATAAAAGTCCTAGATGGTATCTACTTCCAACATAATGCTGTTTGATCTACTTTTGAAATCCATTGTTTAGTGTAGCCACCTTTATCAATTATCTTAGCCAGATCTTCTAGATAACTAGCTGTAGCTTCTATATCAGCACGTGTACTTCTTGTTATGGAGACGGCTTCTTTCCTTAAACCTCATGAACCAACCTCTGCTAGCTTCAGACTTTTCTTCTGTAGTTTCTTCATCTCTCTTGGTTTTCATAGACTTGAAGAGAGTTAGGGCCTTGTTCTGGATTAGACTTTGTCTTAAGGGAATGTTGTGACTGGTTTGATCTATTCAGACCACTAAACTTTCTCCATATCAGCGATGAGGCTGTTTTGCTTTCTTATCATTTGTGTGTTCACTGGAGTAGCACTTTTAATTTCCTTCAGGAACTTTTCCTTTGCATTCACAACTTGGCTAACTGTTTGGCACAAGAGTTCTAGCTTCTGGCCTATCTCAGCTTTCTACCTGCCTTCCTCACTAATCTTTAGCATTTTTAGCTTTTTGATTTAAAGTGAGAGACTGTGTTGAACACTTAGAGGCCATTGTAGGGTTATTAACTGGCCTAATTTTAATACTGTTGTGTCTCAGGGAATAGGAAGGCCTGAGGACAGAGAGAGACAGGGGAACAGTCGATCAGTCGATCGCTGGAGCAGTCAGAACACAGACAGCGTTTATCGATTAAGTTCACCATCTTATATGGGTGCAGTTCGTGGTGCTCCCAAACAATTACAACAGTAACATCAAAGATCACGGTTTGCAGATCATCATCGCAGATATAAAAATAATGAAAAACTTTGAAATAGTGCAAGAACTACCAAAATGTGACACAGAGACACAAATTCAGCACATGCTGTTGGAGAAATGGCACGACAGACCTGCTCGATGCAGGGTTGCCGCAAACCTTTGTTTTGTCAGCAGTTCAATAGCTGTGAAATGCAATAAAGCAAAATGACGTGCACCTGTAATCCAAAGCAAAAAAAAACAAAAACAAAAACAAGATATTTTTAAGAAAATAGAACAAAATCCTTTTGGCAGGTGTGTGAAACGAGAAGACTGAGAAATCTGGCTGGGGGAGAGGCAGGCAATCACTCATTAGCAGAGCTGTGCCTAGAAGGCCCATCTCCAGGCTCCCAGCACATTGTTGTAGAGAGCATGTGCTCTGGCACCAGACTCCTGGGGAGAAACCCTGATCCACCTGCTTTGTTTGTTTGGTTTTTGAATAATGAAAATGCTCTGATATTAGTTGAACTGATACGTTCGCCTGCTTTTTGATAAGCCAAGCCCCATGCAAACCTTCCTCTGGTGTTAGCTGTGGGGGAGACAAAGACATCTGAGAGGCCCCCGCCCCACTCCCCCTAAATAGGCTGCACAGGGTAGCAGGGAAGGCATGGGGTTGGTAGCTCCTGGTCCAGCGCTGTTCTGGAAACTCTCTCTGGATGCCTCTTTGGAAGAGGGCATCTGTGGGTAGGGGTCGGGGTACCCAGCTGGGATTGCTGGGGGTACAGGTGGGCCCTGTCTCCAGCCACCACGTGCTCCCCACAGGGGCCTTTCCTGTGCACCAGCCGTAGGAGGCGTCCCAGGGCCTGGCTGCTCTTGGAGCCCAAGTTCTAGGGGCTCCAAGGCTCAAAGGAGTGTTTCACTTCCTACGCCTTATTTCCCATCTCAGGCCCTGCCTTGTCTAGTTCTAGCAGGAAGGGCTAGCGCCAAGCGATCAGGGTTCACATGTGTCCCTCTGGCTGTAAGTGATTTTAAATGCCAGCTTGGGCCCTAGATTCCTCCTAGCTTGATACTCTGCAGACCTCATGGGCCCCTCTGGCCTCTGCTCAGCTCTGGGGCTCCCAGACAGACCCTGGCGGCCCCCTGAGCTGGGGCAGCAGGTGGCCAGGGCTGGCAGGGGAGCAGGCAGTACCTGTTGTAGAGAAGAAGCCGATCGTGGCACAGGCCTGGCAACCTCAGCTCCAATGACTCTGCCCCGTCCAGGCTTTTCAGAGACATTGGGTGTCCCTTGATGCAAATCCCAGAAGGTTTTCTGCCTCCAGAAATGACCAGGCCCGTGAGAAAGGTGATGCCAAAGTGCCATGTGAAAAGAGAGGGAAGAGCCCTCTTTTCTACCAGATCCAGGTGCAGGGCATTGGAACTGTGACTATTCTTAAAATCAGAGAACTTCAGATTTTAAAATCTGAAGTTCAATCAAAAGAGGACCTCTTTTCTATCAGATCTAGATGCAACACGTGTAATTCTGCATTCTGGAGAGGGCTTGGCACCAGCCAGCTGCCTGGAGTGGGTGCCAGCACCTGCAGGCTCTGTTCCTGGGGTGTCTGGGGCTCACACTGATCTGTAGCCACCTCATGAGGAGCTCCTGAGGACAGTGGGCCAGTTTGCTGGACCCCCGAGAAGCACCGTGGTAACCAGTTGGAAACCATAGGTTGACCCTCTGTAGCCACCCAGGGGCCAGCAGCAAGCCTGGCACACCCTGAGCTCCTTGCCACAGTCCTGCCCCAAGATCTCAGAAGCCAGGCTTGGATGCTGATGGGATTGCACCTGCAATAACCCCTAAGTGCTATAGCACCGTCATGCAGTTCCCTGTGAGGAACTGACGAAGAAAGTTAAGCTGGGGGGAGTGGATGTAATTCAAGTAGTTAAGCACCTGCTTCCCATGCACAAGGTCCTGGGTTCGATCCCTGGGACTCCTACAAACAAACAAGAAAACTAACTCTCATTGGGGAGTGGGTGTAGCTCAGTGGTTGAGTGTCTGCTTCCTATGTACGAGGTCCTGGGTTCAATCCCTGGCACCTCATTAAGAAAAAAAAAGTTAAGCCGGGACCACAGTGGGTGGGTACGTGGGGCTTGGTCAAAGGGCCTGGGAGTGCCCAGAGGGCGTCCTGTAGGCAGCTCCCCAGGGCCTGGGGCAGGAGGCACCTGTCCCAGCTCATTGGTGTTCAATGAGGGTGAGGAGGGTCAAGGACAGGACAGTGTTCTGGGTTGAACTGTGTACCCCCAAATTCACATCCCCTCAGAACCTCAGAATGAGAACTTATTTGGAAGTAGGGTCTTTGCAGATGTAATTAGTCAAGATGAGGTCATACTGGGTTAGGGTGGACCCTAGAAGGTAGAGGTGGAGATTGGTGTGATGCAGCTACAAGCCAAGTTTTGCCAAGGAAGACTGTCTCTACCACCAGAAACCAGAAGACACATGGGGTGGATTCTCTCTCAGAGCCTCCACACGGAACCAATCCTTCTGACACCTTGATTTCTAGCTTCCAGCTTCCAGAACTCCAAAAGAATACATTTCTGTTGTTTTAAGCCTCCCAGCTTGTGGAACTTTGTTACAGCAGCCCTAGCAAACTAATACAGAGGGAAAGATGGAAGGAAGGAAATAGTTTTTGAGAGCCTCTTATATGCCAGACACCATGATTGATATTTTCACATACATGAGCTCAGAGGGTAAATATTATTATTCTCATTTGACCAGTGAAGAAACTATGACTGCTTAAGGAACTTGTCCTGGGTCATTAAACTAGAAAGAAGCACAGCTGGAATTCTCCTTTGTCCTGTACCATCCCTTGGCTGATACAGCCACTGGCAAAATCGCATGGATATTGAAACTGGGACCATCCACCATGGTCCCCCAATCGTGATTGTCGATGGCACTTTAATGTCAGTGAAGATGGGGGAGCTACTGCATGTCAGAGCAGATGGGGAGAAGCAAAGCAACCCACGTCCATTTCTAGGAAAACAAGACTCTGAATGGACCTTCTCAGGGCTTGTTCCTCATAGTATAGCATCTGCCAATGCCAACATCAAGGCCAAGTGTGGTGGCGGTGGCGTACATGGCGATAACGGAGTGACACTCATGGTTTTTGTCTGTAGGAAGCCTAAGGTTGACGCAAATCAAAAGGGCCACACATGAGCCCTTTTCCTACTTACCTAGAACCTTGCAGGCCTCTTGGATGAGAGTGATGGTGATGAGGTCATCATACACTGTGTAGGTCATGAAGGCATCTTGTATTTCTGCGGAAACTCTGAAAGATAAACCGAGGTGCAATGAAAACTCTTCACTGGGAACTTGGTCCCAGGAATATACCCACTGACCCAGCAAGCTGTAACACATCAAAACCACTCCTGATCCTAAGAAATGTGAGACACTGAAGTGTTTGGGGGCATCTCCTCCCAGAAGCTTTCCCTAGACCCCAGATGGGGCCAAGAGCCCCCTTCGCCAAGTTCCCACAGTAGACTGTACATTTCCCCAACACGTGTTAAGATGATTGGACTCACCCCTAAACTGGGCTCCTTGAGGGTGGGCCCTGTGATTTAGACTTATCTTTGACCCCCAGCAAGTGGCACTGTGCTTGGCCCAGGATAACAACGTAATACATGGTGGAAAACTTGGAACCGTATGCCTGC
>PVKH010048368.1:0-10208 GCA_004027955.1 Chaetophractus vellerosus | reverse complement strand
GGCTTTTGCCCTGTCCGTGGCAGCTTTTTGCCCTGCCCACGGCGGCTCTGGCCCACCCATGGCAGCTTGCCATTCTCAAGGCAGTCTGCCCACTAGGAGAGGTCCCTGGGAACTGAACCTGGGGCCTCCCATGTGGTATGCCAGTGCCCTATCCACTGGGCTATCCAGCCAGCCCCTGTTGGTATTTTAAAAATTCAATTCTTCATGGAGTTCCTTGCAATTAAATCAATCATTGATTCCATAATATTTATGGGCTTATTTTTTAAAAAAGTTATTTAAAACAAAAACAATACAAGGACCTTTCAAGGTTTTATCTTTGTGAGCTTGTTAAATTCTCATGTATTTTTCTAATCATAAAGAAATATAACACTTACATGAATAAGCATAGTTTCTCTCTCTTGCAGAATGGATTATACATAGATTAGTCTCTTGATACCAGGTCTAGATATAAATAAATTGACATTTTTTCTTGTTGTTTGTTCTATTTTTGTAACATTCATAGAGGAATAGTTCAAAGACCTTACAATTCACCCATTCTGAGTGTAAAATCCAAGTTTCTTTTTGTATATCCATACTGTTGTACAACAATTACCACAATTTTAGAACATTTTTACTGCCTCTGTAAAGAGCCCCATCCACATTAGCAGCCACTCTACAAACTCCTCCATCTGACCTAGACAACCAAACATCTTTCTTTTCTCTAAGGATTTGCTATTTTGGACATTCGTATGAGTGGAATCATAAAATATGGTGTCTTTGTTCACTTATTCTGATATTTTCAGGTTTCAACCATTTGGTATCAAGTATCATACTCAATTTTTTTCCTAAAAGTATTCTGTTGTCCAGAAATATCACTTTTTGTTTATCCACTAGAATCAGTTGATGGACATTTGAGTTGTCTCCATTTTGTGATTACTTTAACTAATGTTGTTACGGATATTTATGGATAAGTTTTTACATAGACATATGTTTTCATTTCTCTTGGGTATATATCTAGGATTAAAATTAATGGGGCATACAGTAACTCTATGTTTAATATTTGGAAGAACTGCCAGTTTTCTAAAGTGGTCAAACATGTTTACACTTCTACTAGCAGTCTATGATGGTTTCTACATCTTTGCCAACACCTATTTTCTCTGTTTATGATTTTTGTCATCTTAGGAGATAAGAGGTGGATTGTAGTTTAATTTGCAATTCCTTGGTGACAAATAATGTTGAATATAATTTCATCTGTTTATTGGTCACTTATATATTTTATTTGGAGAAATGTCCTTTCAACATTTTGCTCATTTTTTAATTAGCATATTTCTCTTTTTGTTGGATCACTGCTGCTCCAAACTGTCAGTCAGAAAGAGAGAAATTTATTACCACTTCCAGGTGAGGGGACTTACTGCATGGAGTGTTGCAAAAAGCATAACCATACCTGCCATCAAGAGCAGCAGTCTTCAGGTCCCAACCTACTATGTGTTTTGCATGTGTCAAGGTCACCAGCAAAAGTACAATTCACACTGGTACTGGATGGAACAATGTTTGCTCATAGAAGCAAACCATGATCAGCTTCAATAGTGGGTGTTAGTCCCCCATGGCCAGCTGGTCTCAATCTGCAGCATATGCAGGGAAATATTCTATGCAGACATTTTGCCATATTGCCTTCCCTGCCAGGAATAGATATTCCAGCAGGGGTGACCTGCGTGTCATAAAACTCAAATACTTTAGCCAGACTGTCTCCAGTAAAAGTTTATATATGCTTAGGGCAAAGGGAGAAGGGTTGTACCAGTAGATGGCTATGAGCTGCTAGGGGATGTGTTTTACCTCAGGGTACACCTAAAAAGGGAGTCAACCCATATTCACAACCCTGACCTATTAAAACAATTGACCATAATTGACCTCAGTGGGCAAAGCTGGAGTCTTTTGCCTCACATGGAAGTAATAAACATGGCTGTTCCCTTTTCCTGGGTATGTTTACCTGTGTGTCTATTTATATCAGGCCCAGAAAGGGGACAGAAACTCAACCTGTGTTAAGTCTCACTGACTTAGGCCAATCAAAACCCTAAAGGGATCTTATCAAGTAATGTAATCAAAAGTACCTCAAATGAATTTGATGTAATCAAAGGGTCCCAAACTGCCATAGAATCTAACCTGCATTTTGATAGAGATTGGCTGAAATCTGCAGAAAAATTTGGAAGTATTTCCATTTTAGCCATATTTAGTACTCTAATTCATTTACTTGAGATAAGTATCCATTTATTTAGATTTTATTGAATTTAGATCACTAATATTTTATAGTTTTCAGAGTATAAATTAGCACTTTTTGGCTAAATTTATACTTAAATATTTTATTCATTTTGATAGTCAAAAATGGCATGTGTCATAATTGGAATTATTTTCTTAATTTCCTTTTTGGTCTGTTCATTGCTGCTGCATAGATATAAAATAATTTTTGTATTAATCTTGTATCCTGTAATCTTTTCACTTGTGTTTATTTATTCCAATAATCTTTGGGTGGATTCTGTAGGATTTTCTATATATAAGATCATTTTACCTGCAAAGGGATAGATATACTTTCAATTCTTCATATCCAGTCTGGATTTGTTTGTTTGTTTGAGCTATGAACATCTACATACCGGTTTTTATCTAAAAATAGATATCCAATTGTCTGAGAGTTTTCCTTTTTTAAATCTGGAGTTTTTCTTAAGAAGTTGAATGTACTTGAACAGTCAGGTATGAACTAGCAATAATAAAGACATTTGAATATTTTTTAATCATCAGATAGGCTTTAAGAATCTCAGGTTGCCCCCTCTAATCTCAGTAACAAATAGAGCTTCAAAAACACTGAAAAATGAATTCAATTCCAATTAATTTAATAGTAACATAAATATATTTCCAACAACATTTTTTTAATTGTAAAGGCATTAATGGAAACATAGAATCACAAAATTAATAATTACAGAACAATTCAATAAATTTATGTTAGACTTCTTTATCTTGTTAGAAGTGAATTCAATGGGAATCTTATAAAGGAAAAGTTTCTTGAATGTGAAACATCTTGGCATTTTGTTTTTTAATCATGAATGAAAAGAAAGGAAATACTTAAAAGGATAAATGGGATGAGTTTTAAGCTTTAAATACTCCAAAATTACATTTTAAGACATCCTATATATGTAACTAAACCTTAAAATCTTAGGAGGAAATTATATGAGGCTCCTTTTACAATCTCAGAAGTAATTATATGGACAAACATCCTGTACCTTCAGAAATAAAGAAATTAAGGCCTAGAAAAAGGAAGAAAATTTGGTAAATAAAACCTAAGTTTTTGAAAACACAAATTAGAACAAGCTTTATTTTTATTTGTATGGGGGTCCGTCACTCTTTACAATAGTAAAATAAATGTAAACCTTAAAAATGAAGAAAATACTGGCTATAAAATTTTATCTATTTCTTGCAATTTAAGGATCTTTTTCCCCCCTTAGGAAGCACTCTATTTCTTTCTGTCCTAAAAGGAAAACCTTATATATACATTTATTTTCTCCAAATAACAATGAAATATATATGTAATATTGTACTTTCTGTTGTATTTTATATTTATTCAAAGATTAATAGCTTAGAACATGAGAAAAGTTGTGTGATAGGCTACATTTTTTAATGATACAGTTATCCAAATTACATAACTTTCCATTTCAGGCCTGTTTCCTCATATGTCAAGTAAGTGCATAGAAGGAAAGGAGTGGTACAACTGCTAAAAGTATTAGCATTCATGAAATCCTTGTGATCATTAATAAATGAGAACTAAATGGCCAAATGTTTTAGGGTCAATAGTGACTTAAAATCAACAGAAAACATGTTTCATTTCTGTGGCCTTTTTCACAGCATCCTTCACATCCTTGTTTCTCAGACTGTAAATCAAGGGGTTTAACATGGGAATCACCAGTGTATAGAAAACAGACACCACCTTCTCCTGTTCTACAGAATACTGAGAGCTTGGCTGAATGTAACTAAAGCTTAGGGTTCCATAGAATATGGTCACGGCAGTCAGGTGAGAAGCACAGGTGGAGAAGGCTTTTTGTCTGCCTGCTGCTGAACGGATCCTCAGAATAGCAAAAACAATGAACATGTAAGAAATGATCACAATCAAGAAGGTCCCCATGGCAATGACTCCGGAGAAGGTTAACAGCAACAATTCATTCATGGAGGTATCAGAACATGACAGTTTTAGCAATGAAGGAATATCACAGAAGAAGTGGCTGACAGCATTTGGCCCACAGAAGGACAATCTCCCTAAGCTTATGGTGTGTATTAATGAGTTAATTATTCCACATACCAAAGACCCAATGACCAGCACTACACACTTTCTCTTGGACATGACTGAAGTATAAAGCAAAGGATTCACAATTGCCACATAGCGGTCATATGCCATTACCGACAGCAAGAAACCTTCTGTGGTGACAAACACCCCAAAACACAAATGCTGCACCATGCAAGCAGGGAAAGAAATGGTTCCCTTGACAACCAGGAGGTTGATCAGCATTTTGGGTGCAATTGCAGATGAATAACAGGCATCTACAAATGATAGGCAGCTGAGGAAAAAATACATGGGTGTGTGGAGATTGGGGGTGACTTGGATTAAGAAGATCATGCCCAGATTCCCCACCAAGGTAATGAAATAAATCAGCAAAAACAACACAAAAAGCACAACTTTGAGTTCAACAAGATCTGTCAGTCCCAAGAGAATAAACTCAGCAACAACTGTGAAATTCTCTTCAGTCATTGGTTGGCTTTCACAAAATCTGCAGAGATTATAATTTATTAGAGGAACATAGGAAATATATTAACATCAAATGCAGTGAATGGGTACTTTTCAACTTTGAAATAATATTCTTTATTTGAATCTGAGTTATGTCATCAATAAAATTAGCAGGTGGAACTAGATGGTCTCTAATTTTTTTATAGTGATGATGTTTTATCTGGTTATATTCTGTAGAAACCAATGGGTGAGAAAACATTTTTTTCACAGCTTCAGTCTGTCGAAACTGCATACCTCAATAATGAAGTCACACCAACACTAAGAAAAACACTAAGGACAGTTGAAATTAATAGGGGTATACACAATATATTGTTGCAAAATTTAATTGTCAATCAATGAAGATCTCTTCTGACCTCTTTTGAATATGAAATTATTGCATCTCTAAGTTATCTCTATCTTGAAGTTATATGTGGAATTGATCTACAAATGCTTTATTATAGATATGAGAGTGGCCACAGGTACTACACACTGGCCACTATAGTCTACCAAGGACATTGGTTTCTGGAACAAGGGGAGATATTTAGGCCATCACCTAACTCTGAAACTCATGGCAACAAATCCTTCTGTTTCATGATACATTTAGAAAATTGTCTGGACTCTGGTTTCAGGGCAATATTCCACATGGGTATGTAGAAGAGCAGTCCTGAAAAGTCTCTAACTCTGAGACTGATAAAACAGAAGCCATATCTTGCATATCTGAATCAGATAGAGGTTTCCTGCTTTTACTGAGACTACAAATAAACTCAGACAATTAAGCTAATTGTTCTCTGACACTTTTAAAATATTCTTTATTCTATAACCCATAAATTAGACAAGTTAAGGCTTTCTAAAACCGTAATTTCCATTGGCTGTTTGGTTACCTATACCTTATATTCAAAGTGAACTATATTTTCTTAAGAATCAATTTTCTTTTTCCCTTGTGTTCTATTCAATTAGGATAAAATTTTAGAAATTACAAGATACAAGCAATGAGCAATACAGCTTATCTATATATTATATTACTTATTTATTTGAATTAAAGCACTTAATTCATGGGCCAAATCTTAATACAGCCAAAATCTGCCTTTATTTAGTTCTACAATTTATTTAAATTCTTAGATCCAATATATAATTATATTTATACCCAAGATTGCTGTAAGGATTGAAGAAAACAATTCTGACAAAGAATTTACTGTTGTGCTGATTATAAAGTAAGCATTAATAAATTATGTAGACAGATATATAAGTACATGAGCTATAGATACCTAGAAAAGTAGAACAGTGATGTTCTGATGTCTTTTGGTTCAAAGAGATTTCTATAAGTTTGAGAACTTTGTAATCAATACATTTCAATTTTGAAGCATTTCCATAAAGTTTCAGTACTGTGAATTTATCAATTATCATTTTTAATATAATTAGCTTAAGGCATCAAGTTGCCATTTCAAGTGATTGACAATTTGCCTTGTTAAGCATGGGATAATAAATAATACAAATATTTATATACTTTTGTGAATTCTTGCATGCCTTTTAGAGATTGTCAATTGATTTGACAACTTTGATAATGTATTCAACTTATTTAGTTGAATTATTTATCTAATGGAAAAATCAGCTCTTATAAATATGAATTTGTTTGAAAATTATTTCAGAAATATTGCACTTAAAAGGAATTAGAAATTAAATTGCATTAAATATTACAATATAAGATATAAATGTCAGAAAATTTTGATGGCAATCATGAAAAAGAAATAAAAAGTAAGATAAGGAGTTGACTGAGGTCAACTTCAAGATTGAAAACACTGGCAGTATTCTATCATATTTAAAATTTTTAATTATCTGCAGAATGGAAGAGAAATATGAGAAAATTTAAAGAATTAGGAAAACAATAATAGGAATTAAAGTTACTTACCAAAATATGAAAAAATATTTAGGATACCAGCTTATTTAGAAAGCTCATGTCCATGGCAATGGTTTCTTACATTCCCCTCAGAAACACAATCAGTTAATATATTTCTCACATTCTGTAAGATCAACATTCAAATAGGAGATAACAGAAGATGATTCCAGATAAAATAATTTAAAATTATACTTAAATACAACACAGGAAGGAAACAAACAAAATATAGTTTTACAGTTTTACATATTTAATTCTTTCCTCAAGGAGGATAAATTTGAAGGATGGGACTAATATATATATATACATAAATTCTGCTTTAATGAAGCGAGGCTACCTATAGTTCAGAGGCTGATTAAACTAGCATAATCACAACAACAAAATTGTATTTTGGATTGTGTTCTGATTTCTTCAGAGACTTTCTCAAGATATTCCCATGATACTGGTTTCCTCTATGGTGTTTAATATGAAAAAATAAAACTTCAAATAATAGAGGAAAGATTGAGCAAAGTATGAAAAATATTAGGACACTGGTTGTAAATATTTTGTATGAATGGCATAGAATTCAACTAAAATATAATGTGAACTGAGATATCTCTTGTAAGGCTGAAATACATAAATTGAATCCAGCTAGATAGCAGATTATTCTTTCTAAACATTCTTATGCAGCAAGAGCAAACCACCACAACTCAAATACTTTTGCTAATAGTCTAAATCTTCAGTTCTATAAAACATACCCATCATATTATATTTAGTTTAAATATTCTTGTTTATTCAACAAATATTGCTTGAAGGACAAAGACAAGCTAGACATTGCATTAGATATTATGAAGATAAAGGTTAAAAATAAATAAACAGAAAATATCATTGGACTTCAACTTCTAGCAAGATAGAAGACCTGATATAATTCCAAAACTCTTTTTAAAAATCTGAGAAAATAATCTCTTGAAACACTAGGAATAAATCTAAAAGACTATAAAATCTGTATTTTAACTCAAAATAGAAATTAAATTGACATTTGGTTCAAAATGTAAAATGAAATGCAGAGGTAAACACTCACATTGACAACATAACTCCATTGGGGCTTTTGCAAAACTTTATAAATGAATATGTGAATTCAAATATGTTCAAAAAATTCTCAAGCACTGGAATCAGGAAAAATAAAAGTAATTCCATAGAAACACACACATAAATCCTGTAACCTTTGAAAAAATGGCATTCTCACTGAAAGCTCTAACTAGTTTGCTTAGCAGCAAAATTATAAACACTCATTTTATGTATGCATGGGTAAATGGTTACCAAATGTTTTCTACCATTGAGTAGGCTGCCTTTCCACTTTCTTGACACTCTCCTTTGAAACACAAAAGTTTTTAATTTTAGGGAGGTCCCATTTATCAATTTTATCTTTCATTGCTCACACTTTGGGTGTAAAATTTATTAAATCATTTCCTACTACAAATGCTCATAGCTGCTTCCCTACATTATCTTATAGGAGCTTTATGGACTTGGCTCTTATATTTAGGTCTTTGATCCATCTTCAGTTAATTTTTGTATAGGGCATGAGATGGTGATCCTCTCATTCTTTTGGATATGGATATCCAGTTCTCCAAGCACCATTTGGTTGAAGAGGCCATTCTATTCCAGTTGAGTGGGCTTGGTGACCTTGTCAAAATCAGTTGACCATATATGCAAGGATCTATATCAGAACTCTCAGTTTGGTTCCATTGATCAGTATATCTATCCTTGTGCCAATACCATACAGTTTTGACCACTGTACCTTTGTAGTATGCTTTAAAGTCAGGTAGCATGATTCCTATAATTTCACTTTGCTTTTTCAATGTGTTTGGTGGCTATTTGGGGCCACTTGCCCTTCCAAATAAATTTCTTAATTGACTTTTCCAATTCAGTAAAACATGCTGTTGTAATTTTTTATTTTATCTGTAAATCAGTTTGGGTAGGAGAGATATCTTAATGATGCTTAGTCTTCTAATCCATGAACATGGAGTATTCTTCCATTTTTTTAGGTCTTCTTTGATTTCCTTTAGCAATGTTTTGCAGTTTTTCTGAGTAAAATCCTTTACAGCTTTAGTTAAGTTTATTCCTAGGTATTTGGTTATTTAGTTTCTATTGTAAATGGACTTTAAAAAATTTCATCCTCAGATTGCTCATTACTGGTGTACAGAAATGCAACTGATTTTTGCATGTTGATCTTATATCCTGCCACTTCACTGCATTCATTTAGCAGTTCAAAAGCTTCACTGTAGATTACTCAGGGTTTTCTTTGTATAGGATCATGTCATCTGCAAATAGTGAAAATTTTTATTATTCCTTTTTCATTTGGATACCTTTATCTTTTTCTTGCCTAAGTGCTCATGCAAGTAGTTCTAACACAATGTTAAATAAGAACAGTGATAGTGGGCAGCCTTGTCTTGTTCAAAATCTTAGAGGGAAAACCTAAACAT
The DNA here is from genome assembly GCA_004027955.1 of Chaetophractus vellerosus. Classification (NCBI taxonomy): domain Eukaryota; kingdom Metazoa; phylum Chordata; class Mammalia; order Cingulata; family Chlamyphoridae; genus Chaetophractus; species Chaetophractus vellerosus. Next base: position 1,075 of record PVKH010048368.1, on the reverse strand, counting down.
TTCACCCATCAATATGATGTTAGCTGTGGTTTTTTTCATATACACCCTTTATATGATGAGGAATTTCCTTCTATTCCCATGTTTTGAAGTGTTTTATCAAGAAAATATTTTGTCAAATGCATTTTCTGTATCAAAAGAGATTATCATGTGATTTGTTTCTTTTGAGGTGTTAATGTGGTGTTTTACATTGATTAATTTTCTTATATTGAAATATCTTTGCATACCAGGGATGAAACACACTTGGTCAAAATATATAATTCATTTGATGTATTGTTGAATATGATTACCTAGTACTTTGCTGAGGATTTTAGCATCCAATTTCATTACAGAAATTGGCCTGTAGTTTTCTTTTCTTGTGGTGTCTTTATGTGTTTTTGGTTTTAGGATGATGTTAGCATCTGTATTAGTCAGCCAAAGGGGTGCTGATATACAATATCAGAAATTGGTTGGTTTTTAGAAAGGGTATTTATTTGGGATAGAAGCTTACAGTTACTAGGCCATAAAGCATAAGTTGCTTCCCACAAAAATTCTAAGGCCACGTGTTGGAGCAAGATGGCTGCCAACATCTGCCAGGGTTCAGACTTCCTGGGTTCCCCTCTTCCTGTTGCTTGCCACTCCCAGGGCTCAGGCTTGCTTCCCTCAACAAGGGCTACTGTAGACTATCAGTTGAACAGTTCATCTATTTTCCTGAGGACTTCTCTCCTTCCTCACAACCAAGCTCCTCCTTGTTCTTAATTCCTGGGGCTCCAGCTCAAGACTCAAACATCAAAAACTCCATCTCTGTCCTTTGCCATATCCCATATCTGAGTCCCCAGCCATCAAGGGATGAGGACTCAAAGTCTGACTGGTGCAGCCAAACCAAAGCCCCAATCATAATTCAATCATGCCAAAAGGAACAGACCAGTCCACAAGCACATTCCAACATCTATCCTTGGAATTTATAAACAATGTCAAACTGCTACATTCCACCCTCTGAATTCCAAAACTATATTACAATAATCAAAAACCTTAAATCAGTAACAATGCATGTACAAAATAATATCATAATCAGTTTAAAGAAATACAGTTTGTCTTG
>PVKH010048367.1:0-10206 GCA_004027955.1 Chaetophractus vellerosus | reverse complement strand
GGCCGACTCAGCACGTTGCCGCAGGGACGGGGGGAGACAAGAAGCAGACATAGAAAAACACAGAAGAATGGACACACAGCAAGAGCAAGCAGAAAGGGGGGGGGGAATATGTAGTAAATAAAAAATAAATCTTTAAAAAAATAAAAAAATAAAAAAATAAAATAAAATGATGGTGAAGTCCAATAGCTAATGGAAAACTCAGGAAAAGCATATGAACAAGTAACTCGCCCACAGCGTTTATCAATAAGCACATGAGAAGGTATTCAGCCTCATTAGGAATTTTCAGTAAATAATGAAAATACAGTGAGTTACCATTTCTCAGCTAGCAGATTGGTCAAATATCAAAATGACTTAAAATACTCAGTTTGGGCCAGGGTTTAGAGTAACAGCAATACTCAAATGCTGGTGGTTGGAAAGTAAGTTTAAATAAGGTTTTTTGTTAATAAGAATTCAAAATTTCAGTTCTATGGATTCATCTTACACACATGTACAAAGATATATGTCCATAGATATTCACTGGAGCAGTAGAATCAAGTAACAGTGGAATCAATATATACATACACGGACACTGTTTTTGGAAACATGCAAGTACACATTTGAAAAACATTGAATATTAAATGGAAAAATAAAAATATAGAGTGGGTCCATACAGAGTATATAACTATATTGAGAGTTCCGAGGATAAGGAGGAGGACATTTTTTCACATTACCTCACATATTCTACACAAACAGGTGCCAGTTAACTTTCAACAACTTTGATTCTTTGTGTTTACACATAAGATTGCAAAAGGGCAATGATGAATGATTGAAAGTAAATTGATGACTAGGCATTTTAAAATTCCAATTGAATGGAAAACCTTCAACAATATTTTATGCCAAGAATTTCTTTTGTTACCATCATCAAATGGCTTCTCTTCCTCAGCCTGCAGCAATGCATATTAGCTCATTAAATGAATAAGGACGAATGAAAAGAGAACATTTTCTGGCTGTCATTTTGGGAGCTCGCAGCTATATTTCTGTCTCTGCCTTTTTTCATGTTCAGATGTTCATATATAAATTCTTTCCATATGATTTCCTAGAGGGTAGACAATAAAAGTTTTAACATTTAACTATTCTAAGATTGTGGAATAAGTCCCATAAAATCATCCCTTTTGTTGCCATTATCTCCTTTGTAAATTGCATTGAAGTGTGCTGAAAATAACTCCTTCCATTCTGACCGAAGTTCTCTTAATTTTGCTTTAGCATCAATATTCCTTCTATCAATATAGCAATTTATTTTTAAAACTGAGAAATTACAAAGTTAAATGTTAAAACCTTAAATCATTTTTTAAAAAGTGGTAAGAGCTTTGTGATTCCAGGGTAAGTAGAGAATCCTATATATTTTTCTCTCCTTTTGAAATCCAGACCTCTAAGACTTCAGAAACCAACTGAATATAGTCCATCCTTGCTGGCTGAACTGCAAATATCGGGGGGGATTTAGGCCAGGAACACTCTCCACAAGAGTGGTATGATACATAGTCACGAAAAGTTTGGGTTTTTTTTCCTAGAACCATGCACTTAGTTCATTCAATAGAAAATGAAGTAGTGTCTCAGGCAGAGGAATTTAACAAAATAGTCACTTATTCAAAAACTTATCTTTCATCTATGAAAAAGAATACAGAAGACTCATGGAGAATTCAGAAAAAGAGTCCTCTCTGCTAGTATCTAATATTTACCACCAGTGAGAACATTTAGAGTACTTCAGCTCAGCTCTTCTACGATCCAGTAAAGAAAAGTTCAGAAACTAGAACAAAGTGCTGGTGACCATGCAAGCAAATTTCCTCCTGCCAGAGGGTCCTTGTGTATAACATGTAATGAAATTAGGTCATTACTATCACTCTCTTTGTTCTTTTCTTTGTCTCAATCTATTTTTCTCAGGGACTATGGACTCTGCACATTTGTTTAAATAGTGAAATTTATTGAACCTCATGGTTCAAACACAAGAATAAATGAGTCTATATAATATTTTCTTGATAATCAAAACACAGATAATGCATGACAAAAACTAAATGGTATTATCTCTTAAAAATCCTGTGAGGAAAGAAAGCATTTTTTTGAAATTTACAAAATGATTAACCCCTTGGTAACTCAAAGTGTCACTGAGTCCTGTGTTTTATTAACTTGAAGCACTCTGTCACAAAAAGATTCAAGCACTTGGATGGTAGCAGATGTTGCTACTATATTTATTCCCTGAAACAATCAGCCAGGTTGCTGACTATCCTAGAGAATGCATGGAGGAGAACAAAGCAGAACTGTACGTGGAGCAGAATCTTTCCTTGTGCAGACAAAGACCTAGCCTCTCAAATGCAGAGGAGTAGAGCTACCTCCTCTGAAGCCAGGAGAAAGTTCCATAACAAACTTCCTTGCTTTGTCAGTATCAGGCAGCGTGCTGCTGCTGGGACAAAGGAAATTGTCCCTGCATCCAAGAAAAAGATAATCTGGCTTTAATGTTTTAAATGCAAATCACCTGTTCATCTAGACCCCATGTAAACAGACATCACCCCTCCAAGCCAGACCCCAAGTGCCACACTCTTCACCCAACTTATATTGTAATCATGAAAACAAATAGCACAAGCTGATCTTGTAAACACAATATAGCACTTATGTATAATCTGCTTGAATCCTTCTAATGGTACCCCATTATATAGAAAAGTACAAATTCCTTATCACTTTTACAGAACACTAAGTAGTCTGGCCCTTTTTTCTTCCTTTAACCTCCTTTCTCACATTTTTCATTTCACACTCTCTGCTCCAGCCACCTTGGTTTTCTTTATTTCCTCCAAACTACCAGGTTTGTTCCTTCAACCTGCAGCTGAGAGAGAGGGAGCCCAGAGGGGAAGGCTGAACCTTCACAGAGATCAGTGACTATCTTGCTTCAACACATGACAATTGACCTTGGTGAGAAAGTAACCTCGATTTGGACTCTTTAGGGCCTAATAACTGTAAACTTTTACCCCAAATAATTTTATAAAAGCCTACAGATTTCTGGTACTTTGTATCAGCACACTGTTGCAGACAAATACAATGGGAACGCCATGCCACAAGTCTTTGCAAGGATGGTTCCTTCTTGTCAGTCATATCTCAGGAAAACATAACCTACAGAAGAAGGGTCTCCCAAACCAAGCTAAACTACCTGGTCCTCATTATTGCATCACCTATTTTACTTATTTGCATTATATACATGTACCTGATGTTTTTGTTGTTTGGTTATTTTTTTCTACTAATTGTCCATCTGTCAGGCTCTCCTCCAACATGTAAATTCTATGAAAGTAGAGAACTATCACAGTCCCTACTATAAGCCCAGTACTTATCTAACACATAACAGACCTTGAACATATACTTGTTGAATAAAGGAATGAATACATGAAGGAATGAATATTCCTGACAATATGGCATAGAAAGCCTGCCTATCTTATTATCTATGGGCCATATCCATGTTTGTCTTTACTTTACCATTTCCACTACTCTCCATGGGCACTTTTAAAATTCCAAGTTCAGGTTGACCTCACGAGTCCTCTCTAAGCTACTCCAGGTCACACATATCCTTCTCTTCTTCAGCAGTTCTATGATGTGGAAGACCAGTTTAACTCATCTTCAATAATAAAGACTCCAAACACCATGTTGTTACTAAAAGCATACAGAGTATCCAGAGGGAAAATGGTGGGTCTGGCTCTGGAACTTAAGTGTCTGCCTCCTCTGGCTAGGGACCCTTACTAGCTCACTGTAAAAAGAAAGGACTCAGTTACAGGATAACCTACACATATGTAACCTGTATGAGAAAAAATGGAAGAAACTGGAGATCCATATTATTCATATTACTCATCACATGTACCATATCAAGTTAATCCAAGGAATTATCACTCATCTAAATCCTTCTGTATACAAACCAAAGACCATCTTCTTCCACAATCAATCAAGATGCTCTGAGTTCTAGATTTTCAGAACCAAGAAGAATCTAATGGGAACTGTCAAAGAAATGTAGTACCTGTCATGTACCACCAAAGCCAAGCCATAAGTGTGATAACATTTCAGTGAGGTTTTCTAGACATAAATCCAGAAGAGGAGACAGCTGTGCATCCTGTAATAATGAAGACTTTATTCCTTTGTCAATAAATACATAATCTATTGCAGTTACATTGGCTTACAAACTATTGCACAATATTAATTCAGATGACTCTTGAGCAACATCTTCCAGGAAATAAACTGGACAGAACTTAAAAGGATCTCATATTTCTTAATATATTTAGATATGATGATGTTAATTTATAAGTCGCTGTACTCATGACAAAGAGAGACTGTTTCACATTATTCTGTGGTCATTTATATATAGAACAGATAAACTCTGGATAAAAATATAGATTTACTATTCAAAGACTGAATCAAAGATCCAGGAGACTAGGAAACAAATAGAAATGTTAGAGCTATTATATATTAATATCAATACTTTTGATATGAAGATTTTATTACATACATTTTATAGATTATCAAAAATATGACTTTCAGATAGTTGAGTTCTCCAAGTTTAAGTTCCACATTTCAGTTTAATCAAGCACTTCTTGAGTGTCTCCAGTGTGTCAGTCTCTATGCTAGATACTAGAGAATAAAAGATGAACGTGAATTGTATAGATCTGATGAGGGAGGCAGATGGTTACATAATTTTAATTAAATATTGTTAAGTGCCAAGGTGGTTGTTTTCACATCTATTATGTGGCAGAGCAAGGAATTGAACATTTGCCTTTGTGTATGTTATATCATTATGTAAACATCTGAACTATATTATATACTATTTTTCCAAATTTTTTGGTTCAAAGTCTGATATAATCCACATTCTAAAATAAACAAATGAACTTTATGGAAAGATAGTCTTGCCAAAGGAAGATCTCATACTGACAATGAGAGGACCAAAAGCTGTTTTTGTTTCAAATTCTTTACAGTCAGAGGGAATCAAGATAGAGTTATCAACCATCCTGGTATGCTGAAGACTGAGGAGTTTTCAGTGCTAAAACCTAGAAAATCCCAAGAAAACTGGAATGGTTGGTCACCATAAATCAAGTTTAAGACTCATAGAACAAGTTTGTCATCTCAAGAACCAACTTTACTTAGCCCCAATTCCATTGGTTGAGACCTATTTGTCCCTGGATTAAGTTGAATTACAAAGACCAAAAAAGAAGTAACCAAATAAGAACATTACCTTATATTTGTGGAGCATTTATCCTCAATCTTTATAAATCACCCAGTGTGTGTTTCATAACACTGGCAACACAGCTATCATCTCCATTTTACAGATAATAAAGCAGACTCAAAGAAATGACATTTAGTCAAGGTCATAAAACTCATAAAAGGCAGGAAAAAGCAAAACAAAACAAAACCTAGAAGCAAAGACTAGGCAAGGATATTTGATTACTTCAATATATGGTGGTGAAAAGTAGTCCAATTATATAATAGCATAGCTCACCCAGTCAAAAACTTTTTTATGGGTATTAGTATGTTAGAGTTGTACTTAAAGTGCAATCAATCAATGGGACAAGAAGTGACACAACCTCAAGAGTCAAGTGGAATCTGTAGTGGTAGAAACACTCAACTGCTGAAGGGCAATTTAACCAAAGGATTTGTGCATACCTAACTTCTCTGAAGTGTTTAACTTTATAACTGTCTGACTCTCTTTATTGCAGTGTTGCAACAGCGCTGAATATCAACCCCAGATGTTGTTTTGGAACTCATGAAGCATTATACAGATAAAATGTTTTACAGTTATTCTTAAGTTTATCAGGTCAGGATCTCAGCACCTGGTGCCTTATCACTCTTAGGCTGAAGTAAGAAGTCTGGATGTTTTGCCACCCTTTAATGAATGAGTCAGATATTATTCCCGCTCTCAGTGTTTCTGGGGCTAAAGTCACATGTTTGCCACTCATGACAATGCTAGAGTGGCACAATGATCAATGTTCATGCTTTTGTAGTGCTCCAGCCTTCTTATCTCTAAAGTCACTTTTAGCCAGAACACACACACACACACACACACACACGACACACACATACTTCTCTTCTGTGGCTTTTCTTACTATGAATTTTGACCATAAAACACTATCAAATTACAAATTTCAGCATAAAAAACTTCCACATTAACCAATGAGTTTTTAAAAACAATAAAAATAAAATACCACAAACTACTTCTTTCATATATTCAAATTCTGTTTGATTTCCTGTTACAACTGAATACAGGTTTACAATTAGGAAGGAAACTGTAAAAGCTTGTTTAAGAATGACCCTTGTACTTACTTACATTAGACTTAACGTCCATCACTTTAATCGGTTGCTCACAGTTTGGGAGTGGTTGTTGAAGTCCCTATTATTCATTCTAATTAGCTGATTTCTCTTTCAGTTTTCTCCTTGTGCCAAGGGAGATTTTTTTCTCTCTTTAAAATATATGTAGATTTTCACACTTCATCTCAAAATGCCAAACAACATACATTTATTTTTAATTTTAAAATCAATATGCTCCTTTGAAATTTTCACATATTTGTCTACAGAGTGATGAAATTCAAGGTTGGGAGTATATTTAAGGAACTAATTAAAAGTTTGCATTCATTCAGCAAGTTTGGCAAAAAATGCCAGCTGTACACACACACACACACACACATACACCTGTGCTCCCCTTTCTAGGATATGGTAGTGTTGCTGGGAGACAGCTTCCCAGCCAGTGAATACATTACCCAGCTCCACTCCTCTAGCATAACCTTGTAGTCACATGACTAGCTCACATCAATAAAATATGAGGAGAATGAGGTATGTTACTTCTGAGCTGGGATTTTTTTAAAAAGTAGATGTGCCTTCTTCAATCTGTTTCTCTCCACCTATTGGGCACTAGTGGATGGCGGACTTATGGTAGTTTGAGTCTTTTGTGGACCCCAGAAAATTATGTTCTTAAGCTAATCCATTTCTTTGGGTGTAAAACCTATTGTAAATGGGACCTTTTGACTAGATTCAGTTAAGGGACCTTATTTTTGAATAGATCATTTCAGTAGGGCATGACACAGTGTGGGTCTTAATCCTCCTATTGGAGTCCTTTATAAATGGAGTAATACAAAAGGAGGAGGAGACAAGTTTAATTATTTTGCAGAGACACATAGGCGCTCAGTGAGAAACACATAAAAGCTGAGAGAGAAGACCCCAGAAGCTGAAAGCATTTGCCAGAAGCTGAAAGCAAAAAGGCCCAGAGTAGAGGGGAGAGATGAGTGGATGCCGCTCTATGTCTGATTGCCCATAGCTGCAGCTCAGGGAGAAAGCATCTTCTGATAATGCTTTGATTTGGACACTTTCATGACCTCACAACTGTAAGTGTAATAACTCAATAAATCTCCATTGTAAAAGCCAACCCATTTCTGCTATACTGCTTTGGCTGCCTTTAGCAAACCCACATAACTCACAAGATGGAAAAATTCTGAGTCCCTGAAGCACTATTTGGTATGCCATCACCAAACAGTAACACCCTTAACGGACTGTTACATAACTGAAAAATAAACTTATATTAAATCATTGATATTTTAAGTTCCATTTTTTCAATAGCTAGCATTACTCCAATTGAACAATGCATCTACCTATTCATACCCTCTGATTTTAACTAGCTGTTACTCATCTTTCAGATTTCAATTCAAATATTACATCTTTAGAGGAGGCTTCTTTACCTCTCGTGGAAGTCAATTCCCCATATTAGTGACTTTAATATTACCATGGATCTTTTCCTTTGCAATTACTACAAATGTAATCTTACTTTTATTTGTTATAATCCTTTAATTGATGTCTATTTTCTTCGTTTGACTATAAGCTCACTGCAGAAATAATGTCTTTTGCTGTGCTTAACATTGTGCCCACCACACTTAGTAATGCCTGAATATACATATGTTAAATGAACATTGTGAATAAATAGTTTTGTATTATGACAGAAGAAGGCCATCTCCTTGCCAAAAAGGAAAATGTGTTGTATAATTTTCTTGCTACCAAAGAGTAAGTATATCAGGGTCAGTGCCCAGAACAGAATTCTGGAGACATGTTTGTAACTCATCTTGCTGACACTGTGTACTATTAAGGAAGCATCACAGTTGTGAGACAAGAATTCTGGGAGGATTGTCAAAGGACTTGAATAGATCATCTTAAGGTTTAGATTTCAGAATAAAGGAAGAGGAATTCAGCTTGTGATTACCCATCTAAGCCAAATGTGACAATTCAGCTTTATAAGCATCAAAGTTGCTACTTTGATCTCCACTTCTCTGACTCTGGTTCTAAATTGAGAATGGGGAAGAAGAAACAATTAAGTCTATCTTTAAATCCAACAAGTCTGGTTTCTAGTACAAAGTTTTTACACTATTCACTGATCTCACTTAATTTGTAAATTCACAGAACTGATCAACTCAGTGGTAGAAGAGAAATCAAATTGTTCAATCATTCAGTTGATTGCTTAATTATGATGGCAGATTCAAAAGTTTGGTATAATGATCCTGTTTTAGTTTGCTAAAAACTTCTGGGAGCAATATACCAGAAATGGGTTGGCTTTTATAATGGGAATTTATTAGGTTAAAAGCTTACAGTTCTTAGGCTGTGAAAGTGTAAGGAATCATCAGGAGATGCTGTCTCACCAAAGGTCAGCTGCTGGTAATCCTGGATTCCTTCCACATGGTAAGGCACAGGGAGGCATCTGCTTCTCTTTCAGATCTCATTGCTTCAGCTTCTGGCTGCTCCAACTGGGGCTTCCTCTCTCCCCGGTCCCTCTCTGAGTTTCTGGGTTCCTTGTTTCCACCTCTATGGCTTTTTTTCTCTGCTGAAGCTTTTATTCCTCTGTTTATAAAGGACTTCAGCAAGAGGACCACAACTCACCCTGTGGTTCTCTATGTCTTTCAGTTTCACATAAATTAGAAATATTTGAAGTTGACACCAAATTTCAAGTAAGAAATACCACAGCTATTGGCCTTCATGGTTTCTCCATACAGGAAATCTCTGCATTTCCAATCACAAATGTCATCAAAGAAGTTGTCCATCTCGTTCACCATTGTATATCCACCATCTCGCCCCATGCCTAGCTAATTGTAAATCAATAAATAATTATGAAAGACATTAATAAATGCTAGTTTTTAGAACTAGATCATTGGTGTGCCATGAAGTTAGAAAGAGACATTTTTCATGTGACCCATTGTGGGTTGGAGGAATTTCCACAGGCTGTCCCAAGGGTGAAATCCTCCAGCTGAGCTTGGAAAATAAGAGGACATTTGAACACTAACTACTGTATAATTTTTAATTCCTTAAACTTCCAAGACTGTTTTGATAATTAATTAAAACTAAATTTTTTAAAAAATATAAAATGCCAGATATAAATTTTCCAAATTTATGTAATGAAAAATTCCATGTGTTTAACCATTATTTGTTGAGCACTGGGACAACAGTGGGGAACAAGAAACATCCAGGCCCACCTTCTAAAAATTTACATTATAGCAGTGGATATAGATATTAAATGATAAATTACACAATAATGTAATTATAATTGCAATGGATAAAAATAAGAGAGAATTGAGTGGCTATGAGAGTGTATAATGGGGTGATCTGACCTATGTGGAGAGTTAGAGTACACTTCATTGAGGAAATGGTATTTGAACTAAGCCCTAAAACATGAATAGGAATTAATTGATAGGGAAGGGGATGCTGAGAATAGAAGACGGAAGTTTGTGAAGAGAGAAGGGAAATGATCCAGGTCAGAGAGAAGAGGAGTGAAGTCTCTGAGTAGAAACAGAACATGTTGTTTTTAAAAATGTGAAAGATCATGTGGCTGGAATTCAAAAAGCCTATGAATGGCCTAAAATGATGCTAATAAGATAAGCAGTGATTACATCAAGCAGGAACCTTTGAGAATACAGTCCTTTATTCTAGAAGCAATGAGAGCCTCTGAACAGTCTTTTTTCTTAAAAGATCATTCTGGTTCCTGTTCTGGAACAAGATGGGGTAGACTCATTTTTCCTACCTCTTCCCTATAAATATAACTAAATGCCTGGAAATTATCCATCAGACAATGTGAAAGACTGAAGACTGGAATACTGGTGTTTTAGTTTCCTAGGGTACTCAAAGCAAATACCATGAAAGGGGTTGTGTTAAACAATGGGAATTTATTTGTTCATGGTTTTGAGG
>PVKH010048366.1:0-10217 GCA_004027955.1 Chaetophractus vellerosus | reverse complement strand
ACTAGTAAGTCTACTTTAGTTCATAGTTCATTCCCCAATCCTGAGGATTCTGGGATGGTGATGCCCACTCCACCTTTAAATGAGAGGGTCTTTGATCCCATATGGCTGATGGATGGGACCCTCTTGCTTGCAGTTGTAGACACTCTCAGTTCCTTGGTAGGTTGGTTATCCATCATCTCCTCCTTGTTAGTTGTCCTGGGTGAGTCCAATGAACTGGAGAGAAGGTGTTGCAACTCTGTTGAGATTCAGGACCCAGTTGGCACATGGACAGCCCAAAGACTTAAGTCTCTTGGATGTACACCTACCAACTTTAGTACTAATTATAAGTTCAAATAGGACAGAAGAGTCATGTGTAGGGAAACCACAACTGAGCCCAACTTTGTCACATTGGGGAGCATAAATTCCAAAGTAGGGACCACTGGCAAGGGACCAAATTCCTGAGCTATCTGCCCTGACTTTAGTGCCTGGGTGTCTCCGGAGCCCTCAGGAGCCATGCTATTTGGGGTAGTAACTACTACTACTTGGCTGCCAATGAGATCCTGCTGAGATGTGCACAAGCTTTACCTCTGTAATGACCTCTCGACTCATTTTGAAGTCTCTTAGCCATAAAACTCATTTCTCTTTACCTTTTCCCCCTTTTGGTCAAGGCCTTTTTTTTTTCTGCCCAGTTGCATTGCTTGTTGGTACTTGGTAGCAGTCCCTTGGTGCCAGGGAGGCTCATTCCCAGGAGTCATGTCCCACGCTGGGGGGAAGTTATTGCATTTATATGCTGAGTTGGCTTAGAGAGAAGCCACATTTGACCAACAAAGAGGTTCCCAGTAGGTAACTCTTAGATCCCTACAAACTAGGCTAAGTTTCAATTTCAAGAGGAAAGGCTCATAAGCATAGTGATCACTATCGAAGGCCCATCAGTGGACCATCCTCCTTCACTAGTCATTATCCCTGTACTTGGGGAGTCCATTAGAGAATGTGGCAGAGCTCCTCAGGATGGGAATTCAATATTCTTTCTGTTATTGTGTGACTCTCCACCCACTGTGGGTATGGCCACTTCTAATTTAATATTAAGAGGAAAGGGGACCCAGAAATTTGGAGGGTAAGGGGACACTCTGGTTCTACCACAGTCTCAGGAGGAGAAGACCTTTCCCACATTTTGCCACCAGAGTCCCCTGCTCATTAGATGTGGGCCCTTCCTCTTAGGGAGGGAAGATTGTCTTTCTGATTGGGTCTAAACCATAAAGAAGAATTGGAAATAGGGCTTGGAAGTATTTTCTTCTGTATTTCTTAGGGCCTGTTTTTCTGTTTCAATAATTACCATTCAATTTATTGAAAACGTGTTGGGTCAAGTTTAGCATTTTGCTTGTTATCTCAAATCTTTATAGTTGTTCTGCAATTGTATCCCAGGCCTACTATTATCAGTTATGCGACCTTGACCAAGTCACTTCACCTCTCTGAGTCTCAGTTTCCCCATTTATAAAATGGAGATATACAAATATTTTCTACCTCATAGAGTTATTACAAGCATTAAATTCTATGCACAGTGCCTGATGCATAATATTAATAGTAGTAGTAATAATAATAATGATAATAATTACTAATATTTGTAGAGTGCATCTCTGTACCAAGCACTGACTGAAGCAGTTTACTTATATTATCTCATATAATGTTCACAGCGACCCTATAAGGTAGGAACTATTATCATCCCCATTTTATGGATGAGGAAGCCGAGGGCCAAGGAGGTTAAGGAACTTGCTTGTGTCACATAGCTAGTGAGTGATAGCCAGGAGCTTAATCCAGGCTGTTTAACTCCAGATATTCACTCTTATTTATTGTACTACACTTGTCAGTCAATAAAGAATTTATTATTATTATCTATATTGTTACAGATGAAGAAACTGAGTCCCAGAGATGTGAATAACTTGCCCAACATGACACAGAAGTGGGCAGAGCTGAGACTGAGAGCCCTGTGAGGCTGGCAGTTTGCTGGAAATGTGGATGGATTAAATGTCCTCAGCCTGTCTAGACTGATGACACTGAGGGCCAGGCCCTCTGCTCTGAGAGGTGGACATGCATGGAGGGCAGGGTTCCTGACCTCTGACATCCCCTGGGGGAGCCGAAGTCTCAGCAGTGAGTCTGAATTATGAGGTTGGAGAGCAGACTCCTTGGAGCCCAGAACCCATCCACACCCAGCCTTGATTTACATGGGAACGTTTCCTTACTTGTTGGCACTGGGAAAGGGAAATAGCAAATTTTGGGTGTTTGCTTATTTCCATCAGTAATTTCATCCTGGAGGAGTGAAGGCTGATTAATTATACAGCAGCTCATTAAAACACAATATCCCTTTGAAGCCCAGAGCAGCAAGTGGAGAGTTGTTTTGCAATGTTGGTGGGACTTTGGGTGGTCTCCAATTCCTCCAATTGATGCCGTTGGATAATGTGTCTGCTTTAGAGTTGTATCTTTCAGCACAGTTGAGGCAAACTAAAGAGAATTCTGGAAATATATGGCTCCTAAACAATCCCACAGAAGGAACCCCCAGGCTGAGGCTGGGCTTAGCCCTTATCCTATCCCCAGGGTCCCACCAGGGCCCCGGTGGGCAGCTGCTACCTTCCTCTGTGGGCCAAACCACCTCGGGGAGGCTGGGGCCACAGCTGGCTGAGAACCCTTGTGGCTGCCAGTGCTTCCACCTCAGGAAGACACCTCCAGCCAAAGAAAACACTTGGTAAACTTAGCCTGTGCAGCTCTCAGTAACTCATTTAGGATTTAATGTTTCTCTTCTAACAGAGCACAGAAGACTTGGAAAGTAAGTTCACTTACTCCTGAGAGGATAATCTAGCTCCATGTCTTATTCATCTTGGCTTTTTGGCACCTAGAAGGTGCTCAATAAATGCCTGTTCAATTTCCATCATCTTTTGTGGTTTTGGAAAAAAAAATTGGAAACACCCCAACCAGCATCTATTAGATTGCTTAGATTTTGGCTGAGGCCATGTGTTGAAATAGTGAGTTGCTTAAGACTGATTATTCTCAATTAAACAAATGGTCATTGAACATTTATTGGTCAAGCATTGAGCTGGATGCTATTGTGGGAGAAGAACATGCAATTGAGTTGGTACAATCTGGGGCAGAAGCTCAAACAACAAAAATATAAATAATCCAATGGCAGTAGGAATACAGAAGAACAGAATAAATTAGATTATGAGATCAGGAAACCCTTCACAAAGGGGTGGACTGTGAGATGAGAGCCTTAAAAGATGAGCAGGATTTCCCCTTTCCCCCATCCCAAATGGTTCCTCATCTGTTTGCTCATTGTTTTTGCTCGTTGTCTGCTTATTGTTTTTGCTCCTTGTCTGCTCATCGTCTGCTCGTTGTTTCTTTGTCTTCTTTAGGTGGCACTGGGAACCAAACCTGGAACCTCCCATGTGGGAGGCAGGCGCTCAACTGTTTGAGCCACATCTACTCCCATGAGCAGGATTTTGATTGAAAGATTTTGTGGGCAAGATGAGAAGTTTTAGTTAAAGTGAATGGCAAGAGCAAGGGCTTTCAAGCGTGAAGCTGCACCAGCAAATATTCATTGTGGCTGAGCTTTTTGGTATGAAATGTCGATATGTATATATTTTTTAAATTTTAAAATTGAGTTCTCAGACAAATATATAGTGAGCACATGTCAAAGATTTATTTAGCTCACTAATTAGGAAACCAGCAGAGTGGTAAAACTGGTTCAAAGAAGAATTTGAGAGACCAAAGTATATATAATCTATAAAAGAAAGAATGCTGAAGGAAGATAGCATGGTTAAATATGAAACTGATTAATATTCTACAGAGCAACCAAGCCATAACTTGTGGAGTTATCTTTTCTACCAGAGTTCACTGGCAATTCTACTGGACAAAAATCATTTGTAATTTACCAATCTTATACAAAGTAACACCTGAGTTTATGGAGTCTGGGCCCGGATGGATGGTAAATAGTTAGACAAAAGTTACATTTCTCTAGAGCATCAGATGACCCGTAGGCAGGCTTTTATTTATTTATTTTTAACATTGCTCCAGGATGATTTTGAAAGGGCATGCAGTGATCTTGTCTACTATCTAGTTTGGATAATTTGGCTAAAAGAAAGATGTCCTCATCAGATTTGGAGGACCTTGTGGCATAGTTAGACTGCATTTGGTATAAATTTTAGCAGAAGTGATATGATCTGTATGAGGATTTAGGAAGCTGACTCTTGGGGTGATGGGAAGGACTAGGTGGAAAGGAGAGAGAATGAGAAAGGAAGTCCGAGTTTGAAGGCTGTGGTAATAGTTCAGTGTAGAGATGATGAAGACTTCAACCTCATAGAGGCAGCCAGCTTGGAAAGAAGGGGACTCATGAAAAACCGTGTGAAGGGTGACAGTTCAGATCCACAGATGTTTATTGAGTACCTACTGTGTGTCATGTCTGGTGATAAACACCAGCAATTCAAAGAAGAGTAAGACATTACTATTGTCTTCTAAGAGTTTACAAATATGTAAAAATTATTCCTAATTCCACGTAGAAAGGCCAAGAATAGTGATATGCACAGGGTGAAGGCATGGGCGGATCAGTGGAGATTCCCACTGTGTGGCCTTTGTGGACTAATAGGCATTCCTAGGCAATAAAGGAGGTTGGAGGAAGGTGTTCCAGCCTTGGCTACACATCGGAATCACCTGGGTAGCTTAAAAATTCCTGAGCCTGCTCCCACCCCTAGAGATTCTGACTTGGGTGTGGTTTGGTCCCTGAGAGTTTTGAAATCTTTCCAGGTGGTTCTAGTGGACAGTCAAAATGGAGAATGCTTGAGGTGGAAGAAATAGAAGAGGCCTCTCTAGGTGCAAAGCAGCCTGGCATGTGCTGGGGAAACACAAGTACTTCAATGTTACAGTTGTGATGTGGCAAAAGTTGGGAAGAGAGGCTGGATTGGAGCTGGGCAGGAGCTAGTGGTCCCCTTGGCCTGGAAACTTAGAAGCTTAGGCTATGCCAGGCAGTTTTTTAGCATAGGCGATTTGGGGGATGGGTTTCTTTTAGTTTCAAGAACTTTCATCTAAGTTCCCTTCAGGTTAAGAATTGCAAAATTCTACAGTTCTGTCATGACTTTGGGTATTACTGATGTTGAGTTATGCTTCAAAGAGCCATGGTCAGAAATTTAGGGAACAGCTGCTTTATTAGAATGATGTTTTTTCTCTTGATCAAAAGAGCCCTATATTGCTTTATAGAAGAGTATAAAGCAAAAGTCCCCCTTCTATTATCATAAGTCCCATTTGCCAGAGCCTTTTGGGAAGAGTTCTAGTGTAGTTATGTCTCAACATTTTTTCTCTACATACAGAAGTGTGAGTACATGCATATATTTATGCACATTTAATATTATACACAAATGGGATATTATAAAAATTGTTCTGTAATTTACATTTTTCATGTTACAGTATTTTTTTAAGGAGGTACCAGGGTTTGAACCCAGGACCTCATACATGAGAAGCAGGCATTCAACCTCTGAGCTACACCTGTTCCAGTATATATTTGATATCTTTCCATAACTGTGTATTTGGACTTGTCTCATTCTTATTGTCAGTTTTATGTATACCATGATATAACTGTAACTTACCTAATCTATGGTGGATATTTAGGTTGTATCAGTAATTCAATATGTTATATGTTTCAGCAAACTTTTTTGTATGTATAATTGTGCAATGGTGCAAGTACTGTTTATTGATAGGACAAATCCCTAGAAATAGAATTGCTGGGCCTAAGGTTAAGCACATTAAAATTTTGATAGGCATTGCTAAATTTTCCTCCAAATTTATTGTACTAATTTATATGCCCGACTACAAAAAAAAAGTGTGTGCTTTTTTTTAAAAAAAACCTTGCCTTATAAATGCTACACATCTTCAAAGTATTACATCTTATTCTTGGAGATGAAAAATAGTACCTGCATTTATTTGGTATGAGGGTAGTCAATCCTCTTTTCATATGTTTATTGGCTACTTTGGACTTTTCTGTTCAAACTGCCTAATCACGTCATTTGTCCCTAAACTATTTTTTTTGTGATTTGAAATGCCTTCTTTATCATACACTAAATCCCCAAGTATGTTTAGGTTTCTTTCTGGACTCTCTATTCTGTCCCAATCATCTGTTTGTCTATGCCAGCACTAATATTACAGTTTTAATGACTAGCTTTATAATACATTATAGTTTTCATCAACTACTTTTTCTATTTAGAATTTTCTCAGATGTTTATTTTTTCCAGATGAACTTCAATACTATTTTATCAAATTAAAAAAAAAATCCTGTTGTTATTTTCTGTAATTTGAATTTAATTGCGTTATTAGGTAAATAAAAAATGACATCTTATAATAATGTCTCCTTGTTTAAAAACAAGGTATATTTTTTCATTTATTCAAAACATTTTTATTTAATAGCATTTTCAGATTTTCTTCTTATAGGTCTTGCACATTTCTTGTTAAATACGTTGTTAGATATTTTACATTTGACTTTGTTATTGTACAAAGGGGTTTTTCCCCATCCCATTTCACATCTGGTTTGCATATAGAGAAGCTATTGAATTTTGTATATTCTGGAACAGCTACGATAAGGGGCATGCATTGAAGAGAAGGAGAGACATGGAGGACAGGATCAGGAAACTTCAGTGTCATGGAAGCCAAGAGAGATACATTTCAAGGAGGGGCATCAAATGATGTCAAGGCATGGTCAAGCAGGAGGAAACGGGCTTGTGCTAGAATCTGGTGGAGAAGCTGATGCAGTAAAGATGTGAATGATTAGGGATCACACAGGAAACATTGACTTGCCATTTCTCCTTGCCTTTTGTGTGCTCTTTGTTGTTGCAGTCAGAGAGCCCTCCTCATGCGATGGCAAAATCCAGAAGCACATCCAGATGCTCATGTACATGTGAGCTCTGCTGGACCAGGAGCATGGGTACTGGCCACAGAATCCGTGGGGTTCACGTAGGGGCTGATTACCGATGGTTTCATTTACAGTGGGCATACTGCAAACACTGAATTGGCATGCAAGGCAAATGAGAGAAAGCTAGCTTTTTTCTGATGCTGTAGAGTGGGGGAAAACAAGGACATGGATTTGCTTTTCCTGGGAAGTGAGAGCAGTAGATGAATAGCAAAACATTGCTTTTTTTCAAAACGCGTTTCTAGTGAAAATATGTTCAAATGGCACTAGAGTTCCCCAAATGGTCATAAATCCCTGACTTGGCTGAATTCTAACCTCCCTTTTCCTGCCTGGGCTCAGCAGCCTTGCTGCCAGCCACAGAGGCTCTTTTGGCAACAGCAGTGAGGAGCAAGAAGAGCCGCATGGCTGGCGTTGGGCAATGCCTTCTTCCTGTGCTTTCTGTGTGTTCAGCCTCTTGCCTTAGCAATATGGGGACTTTGGTTGGCTGTGATGTTAGAATGGAGTAAGATTTATAAATATAATTCTACCTATGGAAATAACTTTCTAAGAACTGAACCCTAAGGGCAAGCCAGTGATTTTGCCAAGAAAGTTGACTTCCCCACTGGAAGGGCCTGAGATATCCTGCTTTGAATAAAGGAAAAACATTAATATGGATATTGATGGTCAATCCTTTATTCTTGACTGGAGAATAAAGATGGGATTTACCCAAGTTTTGTAGGGGAGGCCTTTTGACAGAATGAAACTGACTCTCAAATTCTCAAGGAACTTTTCTCTGTTGTCTGAGAAGACGTGGAGCATTCAGTTAAATCTGAACTTCAGAAAACAATGAATAAAAATTACTCATATTTTTATTTGCTAATTCTGGCAATGTTAAGCAGCTTGTTATTCTAAGATGGAGATGCTGGTTTAATATTGGAAGCACATGGACTTCTCTGGGCTAGCCTGTGGATGGAAAGGCTTTGGGAAAGAAGAATTCATTTCATGGTCCTGAGTTTTTACTCCTACACATCTACTGGATTCCAAATCCTGTTCAGTCTTTGCCTGCTTTGTCTGTCACATCCATCTGGTCGTATCTAGCCCATTACCACTAAGAAGATTCTAGTATTAGCATTAACACAAGATGTTCAAGTAATCAGTGACTTACAATTTAGGGAGTGTTTTCCCTTTATAATAAGCCCCTTTTGGTATCTCTACCTTGTCTTCTCTCAACCCTGCCTTCATGCCACTCCACCCTGAGTACAACCATCTGATAAATAATCTCCAAACTTCATTTATGACCTATCATGATACACTGCCGATGAAACTCACTTACCTGTAGAACTTGAACCATATCTGTATGTGGCCCTAGATTTTCAGCCATGTAATTTTCTCTAGCTTAGTAATATCTGTGAGACTTGTTCCTTGAGTTCCTGGGAGCTGGTCTTTTATACCCTACCATGGCTCCTTCCTTAAGAAACAGTTGCTGGTTGATTGGTTCCAGTGAATTATATCAGAATGGGCCAAATTTACCAAGTAGGAAAATTGTTTTGAGCCCAAGATTCTTGTGCTGGAGAGGTTCAGACAGACAAGAAGTCACTTAATCCTGATTTCACTTATGTGAACCCCTCTCTCACTGCTTGTGGTATAATGAAAAACTTGGTTGGTCTTTTTGCTCAACTCCTGGGAAAGCCACCTCTAAATCATTGGCATTTCCTGTGATAGGAGTGTCTTCTGTTCTTCGTGGTGGGTCCAGGACATACCTGATAGTTCATTTGCTAAGGAGATGACAGGGAGATGTCAACCACTCCTGCAGTCTTAGGATGGGGGCTGGTCTCACCAGAAAGACCAAAGGGAGATTAAGGGGTTGGGGCTTTGAGTCAAGCCATATCAGCTTCACCTTCCGGACCTTGGAGGGAAGAGGGGCTGCAGATTTAGCTCAACCACATGGGCATGGATTCCATCAATCTTGCCTATGCAATGAAACCCCATATAAACTTGGGATACTGAGAGTCACCATGAGCTTCCATGATTGAGAAAATACATGATTGCTGTGCCAGGAGGTTGGAACATCTGACTCCATGTGGAGAGGACATGGAAGCTTGTGCTCGAGACCTTCCCAGACCTTGCCCTTGCCCTCTGCATCTCTTCATTTGGTGCCTTAACTTGTATCCTTTTACTATAATAAAACTATGATCTTAAGACTAGTGCTTTCAGTAAGTACTGTGAGTCATTCCGGCAAATTTTGGGGGAAGGAGGAGGTGGGAATCCCCAAATTTATAGTTTGTGGTCAGAAGTGCAGGCGGTCTGGGCCACCAGACTTGCAACTGGTACCTGAAGGACAATCTTGTAGAGGAAAGCTCTGAACCTGTGGGATCTGGCCTGATTCTGGATTGAGTTAGAACCGAATTGATTGAAGTTTCTGATATTGATATTGTTGGTGTCAGAAGCTGTTGTAGAAGTTGTAGAAACATATGATAAATAACCTACACACTGCTGTTCCCAGTTCTGCATTTGAACTCCTGATTGAGGTAGCTTGGCTGGCAGAGGCTCCTCTAGCTCCATAACCAGCTGTTCAGGATGGACTCAGTAAGTGTTGGTGGAACTGAATTGAGAAGTTTATTCTTCAGGCCACTAAATTTCCAGATTCCTAAGGTGAAACCTATTACATATTTCTCTTTGGAATTTTCTGTCATCTCTTTAGGTCTTGTTCAATAGAATAATCTCCTTGGTTGCTCTATTCAACACCATTTTAGAATCTTGGTAGAAGTGAGAAAGACAGGGGCCAAGAATATTATTAATAGAAGCGGTTATAATAACAGTAATAATGATAATAATGTGAAGTGCCCACCATGTTCCATGTGGGTTATACACATTTTTCTTTAATTCATCTAACATTGCCAGTGGGTGTTTTTGTTACCATTTTACAGAAACTGAGGCCCAGAATGGCTAAGTGATTCGTTCATGGATAAAAGCTAGTTATGTGCTGGAGCTGGTATTTGAATAAATGTTCATCTGGCTGTAAAGCCCTAGGTTTATCCAATAAACCAGGTCACGCCTCCCTTCTTGCTGGTTGTTGGGGACTTCTGCTCTGTGCTTTCAGACTCAAGTCTGGTGACTTTTGCTTCCTTTATTCTCCACCCCTACCTTTACTTCCTGGCAGTGTGCTGAAGGGAGCACCAAGGGCCAAATGCAGCCTGGGCCCCCAGGTGGACGGCACACTGCTCGGAGGGTCACCTGGCTGCCACGATGAGGGGGAGCAGGCAAAGGGGCCCAGCTCCCGGGTGGCCTGGGATGGGATGGGAGTCCCCAGGCAGGCTTCTCT
>PVKH010048365.1:0-10205 GCA_004027955.1 Chaetophractus vellerosus | reverse complement strand
GGAATTCCATAACTTTATTGGCTGTGGGGTTATTCATATGATCTATTTCATATTTAGTGAGTTGTGATAGTTTGTGTTTTTTGAGAAATTTCATCTAAGTTATCAAAGTTAGAGCATAGAAGAGCATAGAATTGTTTATATTTTTCTCTTATTATCCTTTTTGATTTTGCAAGTTCTGTAGTGAAATTCCCTAATTCATTGCTAATATTTGTAATTTTGTCTTCTCTCTTTTTTTGTCAATTTTACTAGGTGATTCTCAATTTTATTTATCTTTCACAGTACCAGATCTTTGTTCCATTGATTTTCTTTATAGTTTCTTAGTTTCAATTTTATTGATTTTTGTTCTTTTCTTTATTATTTCCCCCTTCTTGATTTTGGTTTATTTTGCTTTCTTTTTTGTAGGTTCATGAGGTAGAGTCTGAGAGTATTTATTTGAGATTATCCTCATTTTTACTGCATTTAGTGCAATATATTTCCTCCTTAGCATTTCTTTCATTGTGTCTTACAGATTTTTGCATTTGTTCCTTTCATTTTCACTCAATTCAATGTATTTTTTAAAATTTATTTCTCTTGAGACTTCCTCATTAACTCAAGTATTACTCAGAAGTATGCTATTTTGTTTCCAAGTACTGGTAGATTTTCCTGTTATTTCTGTCATTGATTTCTGGTTTGATTTCATTGTGGTCAGAGGGCATACTCTGTATAATTTCAGTTCTTTCAAATTTATCATGTTTGTTTTGCAACGCAGTGTACAGTTTATCTTTGTACATTCCACAGACACTTGAAAAGGACATGTATTCTACTGTTGTTGATGGGAGTGTTCTGTAGAAAGGTTGATTATATCCTGTCTGTTGATAATGTTGCTGAGTTCTTTTATATGCTTGCTGATTTTCTGTATAGTTGTTATATCACTTGTTTAGAGAGGGATATTGGAGTCCCAAACTACAAATTGTTGATTGTTATATTTTTTAAAATTTTGTATTTTGTCAGGGTTCTCCAGAGAAAGAGAACCAACAGGATATGTGTGTGTATACACATATATGCATATAAAGAGATTAATTATAAGAAATTGACTCACATGACAGTGGGGGCTGGCTAGTCCTATCTCTGTAGGCAAACTACAATCTGGAAATTCCAGTAAAGGTGCTGCCAAAGTCCTTTGTTCAAATTACCCAGAGGAAGCTGGCTGGGTGCAAATTCTGGCAAGATCCAGTGTTGAAGTTGAGGAAGAAATTCTTCTTATAACCTCTGAAACCATCCATTTTCTTTTAAGACTTCCAACTGATTGGATGAGGAGGTTACCTACATTTCTGAGGGCAGCCTCCTTTGTTGATTTAGAGTATTTCCAGCTATTATTTCTTTGAGTACCTTTTCAGCCCTTATTTCTTTCTCTTCTCTTTCCAGAAATCCAATGACACAAGTGATAGATCCTTTGTTATAGTCCCACAAGTCCCTGAGGCTCTCTTTATTTTTTTTTCCAGTCTGCTGTCTCTCTATTCTTCAGACTGGGTAATTTCGTTAAGTCTTTTATGATTCTTTGTCTCTTTTCCTGTTGTGCTCATATGTGGCATTTTTATTTTGGTTATTGTATTTTTCACTAATAAAATTTCTGTTTTCTAGTCTTCATGTCTTTATTTGCTGAGACTATTTTTTCATTTGTTTGAAGCATGTTTCCAATTGCTTGTTGAAGTATTTTTATCGTGGGTGTTTTAAAATCTGTGCCAGATAATTCTAACATCTCTGCCATTGATTGTCTATTGATTGTCCTTTTTCATTTAGTTTGAGATCTGGAATGTAAGAGGCAAAAACAAAACCCAGAGAATCCACCACTGTGTCATTCTTTGAGTCTCACGATCACTAACTGATCTGCCTTACTCTTTCCAACTTTCAGAGTCTTCTTGTATTTGTTTTATATATAATGTCCAGAGTTGTTCATTGTTCTTAGAGAGAAGAATAGGGGAAAAGTATATCTACCCCATCTTCCTGGAAGCAGAAATCCCTCTATGTTTTTCAATACTCTCAACATCTCATTGTACCAGTACACTTCCTACCACACTTTAATGGTCAAATTGACATATCAATGGGCTACTCTTAACACTTCTAGAGAAATTTTGGCTCCATATCCCCAAATTTTCTTTTAGTCTCTATTACCACCAACATCTTAGAACCTTGCAGTATAAAGATCTATTGAAGGTCATTCTTTAGAATACTAAGGAATTGGTATTTGAAGCATACTACTGCTTTTCAAGAAATTCTGTCTCTTCTTCTGAAACATAATTATTTCTCTATGCCAGAAATGTAAGAAGGAATATGTGAGACCTTTGCATAACATGGAGGTATTCACTTCCTGAGTTTTTAACTCTAGCTGCCCCTCCCTTTACCTCTTCCCTATCTTTTATCACTTCCTCATGTTTCCAGCCCACTAATCCTCCCATCCTACCCTGGCTAAGGGATCTGGAGACAGAAAACAAAGATGTTGTTTAGAGCAGGTGCTTGATTTCCAGTGGTGCTGCCATAGTTAGCTCCATTCTCTGTTGTGTTAAAGGGGCCTTGATAACTACAGAAATTTTCTAGTAACCCAGAGCACCAATGTACAAAGGGTTTTTTAATCTTAATATATTCTACTAAGTAGGATATGGATAGGAGGCTCATTACAACCAACTTTTCAGAGCATTATTTATAAATATGGACATGAAGGGCAAATAAGATCCATGAAATATTATACTTAATTATGTAATTTAACTTTAGTTTTCAAGCACTGAAATAATTACACAGTGAATAAAAGATCAACACATTTAAGAAAATCTGTATTTTAATTCTCTACTTTTTAGCTGCTAATAGAAATATACATATCTGGGTTCTGAAACTAATTGACATTTTGCTGCAAAAGTCGTAGAATGATGCTTAGAGAGTTTTAGTTGACTAGAAATGTTAATCTCCAGAAATAAATGTAAATAGCTTATTATTCCTTAAAGACAAAATACAATTTCCAAAATAAACATTGTACCCATGTATTATTTATATCCTGCCACAGGCTTCAAAATGAGAATGAGTTCAGATGTAATTAATAAGATTGTTACATATGGACATGTGAAAGAAAATTAAAAAATAGAAATTAAAAGAATCGTTACAAATTTAATTTAGCGATATTGTTGTGAAAATATAATTATAGTTTTGGGATTCAAAATGTATATGTTTCAATGTATTTTGTTTTTCAAAAGACAAAATTTTGTTGGGTAATTTCAAACAGAAGACATGTTGTTTATTTTTAACAAAATAACAATATTAATAATGGAAGTATAATTGAATATGGTTTGTAGGAATTTTTATCAATTTTATTGAAATGTATTCATATACCATACAATACATTAAATTGTACAATCCATGGCATTTGGTATAATCACAGAGTTGTGTATTCATCACTTTAATCAATAGTAAAGCATTTTCATTATTCCAAAAAAAGAAAAGTAAAAAGAAAAAAAAAGCAAGAATAACAAAACAAAAACCAACCAAACAAAAATCCTACCTCTTAGTAGGCATCTCTCAATCTCTCTAGCCTTCTCCTGACATACATAACTCCTAATCTCTTTCCATCTTTGTAATTTATTTTTATTACATTTGTGTAGACAGAGTCTAACAATGTGTTGCACCACTTCTGAGCAGGTTAAACCTCAGCTTTCCATTTTTTAACCTCATTCTATTTTCTGGTGACTTAAAGTCTAGCTTATATTCTTGCTCATTATATTCAGTTATAATAGTGAAATCATATAATATTTGTCCTTTTGTGTCTGGCTGCACAATATCCTCCAGGTTCATCCATGATGTCATATGCTTCATGACTTCATTTCTTCTTATAGCTGATTAATATTCTACCCAATGCATACACCACAATTTGTTTATCTACTTGTCAGTTGATGGAAACTTGGGTTGTTTCTGTCTTTTGGCAATTGTGAGTAATACCACCATGAACATCAGTGTGCAGATGTCTGTTTGTGTCCCTGCTCTCAGTTCATCTGGCTATATACCTAGTAGTGGTATTGCCAGGTTACATGGCAGATCAATATTTAACTTCCTTAGGAACTGCTGACAGTAACATTCTACATTCCCACAAACAATGAATAAGTGTTCCTGTTTGTCCACATCCTCTTCAACATTTGTAGTTTCCTGGTTTTTAAATAGTGGCCATTGTAATAGGTGTGAATTGATATTTCAACATAGTTTTGATTTGCATTTTCCTAATAGCTAGTGATGTTGAACATCTTTTCATGTGTTTTTTGTTATTTTTGTTTCTTATTTGGAAAAATGTCAATTTATGTCTTTTGCCCATTTTTCAATGGGGTCTTTTGACTTTTTATTGTTGAGTTGTAGAATCTCTTTATTTATCCTGGATATTAAACCCTTGTTGGATTTTAAAATATTTTCTTCCATTGATTAGTCTGCCTTTTCAACCTCCTGACACAGTCCTTTGAGGTGCAAATGTGTTTAATTTTGAGGAGGTCCCATTTATCCATTTTTCCTTGCATTGTTCATGCTCTGGGTGTGAGGTCTGAGAACGCACCTCCTACCAACAAATCTTGAAGATGTTTTCCTACATTGTCTTCTAGGAGTTTTATGATCTTGGCCTTTATGTTTAGGTCTTTTATCCATTTTGAATTGGTTCTTGTATAGGGAGTGAGATAGGGGTCCTCTTTCATTCTTTTGGTTATGGATATCCAGCTCTTCCTGCACCATTTGTTGAAGATACTATTCTGTCCTAGTAAAATGGATATGGTAGGCTTGTCAAAAATCAGTTGACTGTAGAGGTATCTATTTCTTAGTTCTCGCTTCAATTCCATTGGTCATTGTGTCTTTATGTAAATACCATGCTCTTTTGACCTCTGTAGCTTTGTAATATGCTGTAAGTTCAGGAAGTGTGAGTCCTCTGACTTCACTATTCTTTATTAGGATGTTTTTGGTTATTTGGGGCCCCTTTCCCTTCCAAATAAACTTGATACATGACTTTTCTATTTCCTTAAATTAAGATGTTGAAATTTTTATTGGATTGCATAGAATATAAATCAATTTAAAAATATATATTTATTTTTTTCTCCCCCACCCTCGTTGTTTGGCGCTTACTGTCTGCTCCCTGTGTGTTCTTCTGTGTCTGCTTGTCTTGTCTTTAGGTGGCACAGGGAACTGATCCTGGGACCTTCCGGAGTGGAAAGAGGCTGCTTAACCTCTTGTGGCACCTCAGCTCCCTGGTCTGCTGCATCTCTTATTGTCTCTCTTCTGTGTCTCTTTTTGTTGCATCACCTTGCTGCACCAGCTCTCTGCATGGGCCAGCACTCCATGCAGGCCAGCACTCCTGCACAGGCTAGCACTCCACTTGGGCCAGCTCACCACATAGGCCAGCTTGGTTTTCACCAGGAGGCACTGGGAATCAAACCCTGGACCTCCTATATTGTAGACGGGAGCCCAATTGCTTGAGCCACATTGCTTCCCTATAAATCAATTTGGGTAGAATTGACATCTTAATTATATTTAGTCTTCCAATCCATGGACACAGAAAATCTGTCCATTTATTAGGTATTCTTTGATTTCCTTTGGCACTGTTTTGTAGTTTTCTGAGTATAGGCCCTTTACATCCCTGGTTAAATAAATTTCTAGATATTTGTTTCTTTTAGTTGCTATTGTAAAAGGAATTTATAATTGATTTCCTCCTCAGATTGTACATTAATAATGTATGAAAACACTACTGATTTTTATGTTGATCTTGCATCCTGCCACTTTGCTGAACTCACTTATTAGCTCTGGTAGCTTTGTTGTAGATATTTCAGAATTTTTAAAATATATGATCATGTCATCTGCAAATAGAGTTTTGCTGCTTCTTTTCTAATTCTGTATGCCTTTTATTTATTTTCCCTTTCTAATTGTTATAGCTAGAACTACTAACACAATAGTGACTAATAGTGGTGACAATGGGCATCCTTGTCTTGTTCCCATTCTTAGAGGGAAAGCTTTCAACATTTCTCCATTGAGTACGATGTTGTCTGTGGGTTTTTCATATATTCTTTGTATCATGTTAAGGAATTTTCCTTCTATTCCTTTCTTTTGAAGTGTTTTTTTTTTTATCAAGAAAGGATGCTAGATTTTGCCAAATACCTTTTCTGCATCAATCAAGATGATCATGTGTTTTTATTCCTTCAGTTTGTTAATGTTCTGTATTACATTAATTGATTCTCTTGTGTTGAACCACCCTTGCATACCAGAAATAAAACTCACTTGATCATGGTGTATAATTCTTTTAATATACTGTTAGATTTTATTTTCCAATATTTTGTTGAAAATTTTTGCATCTGTATTCATTAGAGAGAATGTTCTGTAATTTTCTATTCTTATAGTATCTTTATCTGGCATTGGTATTAGGGTGATGTTGGCTTCATAAAATGTGTTGGGTCATTTTCCCTCCTTTTCAATTTTTTGGAAGAGTTTAAACAACATTGGTATTAATGCTTCTCAAAACGTTTGGTAGAATTCACCCGTGAAGCCATCTGGTCCTGAACATTTCTTTGTTGGGAGATTTTTCATATTTGAGTCAATATCTTTACTTTTGGTTGGTTTGAGGTCTATTTCTTCTAGAGTCAATGTTGGTTGTTTATGCATTTCTAGGAATTTGTCCATTTCATTTAAGTTGTCTAGTTTGTTGGCATGCAGGTTTTCATAAAATTCTTTTATGATCCATTTTATTTCTGTGGGGCCAGTAGTACTGTCACACCTTTTATACATGATTATATTTATTTGCATCTTCTTTCTTTTCTTCTTTGTTAGTCTGGATAAGAATTTGTCAATTTTATTGATCTTCTCAAAGAAGCTTTACATTTTGTTGATTCTCCCTTTTTTGTTTTCAATTTTACTTATTTTTGCTCTAATCTTTGTTATTTCTTTCCTTTGGCTTGATTTGGGATTAGTTTGCTGTTTTTCATGGTTTTTTTGTTTGTTTGTTTGTTTGTTTGTTTTTTGTTCCTCCAGGTGTTCAGTTAGGTCTTTGATTTTAGCTCTTTCTTCCTTTGTGATATAGGTGTTTAAGGCTATAAATCTCTCTCTCAGCACTGTGTCACAGCATCCCATTAGTTTTAATAAGTTGTGTTCTTGTTTGTATTCATCTCGTGATATTTACTAATTTCTCTTGCAGTTTCTTTTTTGACCCACTGATTGTTTAAGAATGTATTGTTTAACTTCTATATGTTCGCAAATTTTCATTTTCTGCTTATTAATTTTTAAAATAAAGGAGTATTTTCTTTTTTCAAAAGAAGCTTTAGATTACATAAATGTTACATAAAAATATAGAGGATATCCATATACTCCACTCCTTTTCCCTCCCACGCTTTCCCTGTTAACAATGTCTTTCATTAGTGTGGTACATGAGTTACAATTGATGAACACATATTGAAGCATTGCTACTACTCATGGTCTATAGTTTACATTTGGTTTACACTGTGCACTGCACAATTTTATAGGTTTTGACAAAATCTATTTGTCATTGCAATATTGTGCAGAAAAATTCCATTGTATCAAAAATGTCCTATGTTATACCTATTCTTCCCTCTCTCTCCCCTCAGAACCTCTGGTGACCACTGCCTTTATATCAATGCTACAAGGTCTTCCATTACTACAATAATAAGAAGTCTACCTTGGTCTATAGTGGTCCATTCCCCCACTTATGTTTGTTTATTCTTCAATCTTGAGGATTTGCGGATGGTGATGCCCACTCTGCTTCTGTTTGAGAGGTGACTTAGATCCCATTGGGCAGTTGGATGGAACTGTCTTGCTTGCAGTTGTAGATGCTCTCTGTTCTTTGGGGATGGGCATTGTCCATCATCAGCCTTTTGTTAGTTGTCCTGAGTGAGTCTGATGAACTGAAGAGTAAGTGTTGGCTAAAACTCTGCTGATATTCAAGGCTCAACTGGCATATGAACATCCAGAAGATTTAAGGCTATAGGGCATATATTTAATGGGTATAATGCTAATGATATGTTCAAATAAAAGGGGCAGAAGAACCATTTGTAGGAAAGTTATACATGAGCGTAACTTTGATACATTGGGGAGTGTAGAAGTTTGGTATTGTTTATGAATTCCAAAAATAGATATTGGATTATGTTTGTGAACTGGTCTTTTCCCCTGGGAATATTAGATTGTATGGGATTCAGAGGTTTCACTTTTACTTGATTAAATTATGATTAGGGCTTTGATTGGGCCATGTCAGTAAGACTCACAGAGAAAACGACATGGCAGAGCAGAGAGTGGGAGTTGTTTTTGGATGCTGGAGCCCCAGGAAGTAAATACACAGAGAAGCAGGTATATGAGGAAAGAGAGAAGGCTCCATTAGACATGGCAGAGGCCCTAGGAAGAGAGACAAGCTGTTCATCTGACAGTTTACATCTGGCCTTGCGGACAGAACAGAGCAGCTGAGTCCAGAGAGAATCGAGCCCCAGAAGAGAGAAGAGACTTAACCCAGCCTACAGCTGATATTGGAAGAAGCTTGGACCACAGAGCCTTAAAAGGAAGCCTGAATCCTTGCAGATGTTGGCAGCCATCTTGTTCCAACATGTGGCAACAGACTTTGGTGAGGGAAGTAACTTATGCTTCATGGCCTGGTAACTGTAAGCTTCTACCCCAAATAAATACCCTTTATAAAAGCCAACATATTTCTGGTATGTTGCATCAGTAGCCCTTTGGCTAACTAATCCTGGGAGGTAGATTATCATATATTATAAGGTAAGGCCACCGATGGGGTGCTGATTTCCTGGGGTTGCCTGCCCTGCCTTTAGTTTCTGGATGACTCTAGAGCCCTCCAGATCTTCCCTGCTTGAGGTACTGTTTACTGTGACAGTCAGTGAGATCCTTCTGAGATGTGTGTAAGCGTAACCTGTGGAATGACATCTCGACTCACTTTAAAATCTCTTAGCCTTCAAAACTCATTTGTATTAATATTTCCCCCTTTTGGCCAAGGTCTTTTTCCAAATGCTTCACTAGTTGACACTTGGTAATAATCCCTTGGTGCCAGGGAGGCTCATTCCTGGGAGCCATGTTCCATGCTGGGGGAAGGCAGTGAGCTTATATGCTGTGTTTGGCTCAGAGAGAGGCCACACTGGAGCAACAAGGATGGTTTCAAGAGGAAATACTTAAACAATATATATTACTAAGCTAAATTTCAATGTCACAAGAACAAGGTTCATAGTACAAACATCAATATCAATGGCCTGGCATATTGGTCTGTCCTCCTTTGCTAGGAACTGCTCAGGTACTCTCGAGATTTTTGCTGCTCTATTAAGAGAATGTAGCAGGACTCCGCAGGATGGGAAATCAATATCCCGTCAGTTGTTGTGTGAGTCTCCACCCATCGAGACAACACCCCATGACCACATAAACACACTCATATTCCTTAGAGGCATGCTCCAGGTGCTCCCCTCCCCAACAGCCCATTACCACCAACACCCCGCACCAGTTATCCTCCCTTGCCGAAGTTACGAACCTTCTGTAATCCAAAATATCCCCAAAAACAAAACCCCCATTTTTTTTTTTTTGCATTATGCCTTTCATCACTGTCACATCTGTTACCTTTTATGTACATTGACAATTTCTTCTGTATGTTCCCCCAGTGGATTATTTTTTTCACTCTATTTTCAAAAAAGATTTAGGTTATAGAAAAGTCAACTAGAAAATATAGGGGGTGCCAAATACCGCAACCCCCTCTTACATTTTCCCCTATCAATAACATCTTAAATGAGTATGGTGCATTTGTTGCAGATGATGAACAAATATTGAAGCATTGCTACTAACCATGGTCAATGGTATATAGTATGGTTTACATTTTGCACCATTCAGTTTTATAGGTTTTGACAAAATGTATATTATCCGTCATTGCAGTATCATGCAGAACAATTCCAATGCCCTAAAAATACCTATGTTCTACTTACTCTTCCCTCCCCCTTCCCTCTCCCCTCCCTCAGAACCTACGATAACCACTAAGTTTCAGTTTTTGAAAAGTAAGTTTCATAGTTGCATGCATTAATATTGGGGGCTTGACATAAGGTCTGTTTTCTTTTATTAGGCACTGCTTATATACCTGAGAGATTCTTGCCCCTCTATTTGAGAACATGGCAGGTCTCCCCAGATGGGAGTTTAATATTTTTCTATTTAGTGTTTGGGTCTCCACCCAGTGAGAT
>PVKH010048364.1:0-10204 GCA_004027955.1 Chaetophractus vellerosus | reverse complement strand
TCCCTAATAGCTAGATATATGGACCATTTTTCATGTGCTTCTTGGCCATTTGTATTTCCTCTTTGGAGAAATGTATTTTTAAATCTTTTGCCCATTTTTATATTGGATTGCTTGCTCTTTTATTGTTAAGTTGTAATACCACTTTATAAAGAATGGAAATCAAACCCTTATTGGCTATGTGGTTTCCAAACATATTCTCCCATTGAGTGCGCTGCCTTTTCACCTTCTTGACAAAGCCCTTTGAATTACAAAAGTGTTTAAGTATGAGGAGGTACTTTTTATCCATGTTTTCTTTCATGGCTCGTGCTTTTGGCGGAAGGTTTAAGAATCCACCACCTACTACCAGTTCTTGAAGAGGTTTTTCTACATTTTCTTCTAGGAGTTGTATGGTTCTTGCTTTTATATTTAGGTCTTTGGGTTAATTTTTGTATAAGGTGTGAGATAGGGGTCCTCTTTCCTTCATTTGGCTATGGATATCCAGATCTCCCAGCACCAGTTGTTGAATAGACTGTTCTGCCTGAGCTGGGTGGGTTTGAAAGGCTTGTCAAAAATGACTTGACCATAGATGTGAGAGTCTCTTTCTGAACTATCAATTCAGTTCCATTGGTGTAGGTGTCTATCTTTATGCCAGTACCATGCTGTTTTTATCACCGTAGCTAGGTAATATGATTTAAAGTCCAGAAGTGAGAGTCCTCCAACTTCACTTTTCTTTTTTAAAATGTTTCTGGCTATTCAGTGCCCCTTGTGTTTTCCATTTGTTTTAAAAAATGCTGGTGGAATTTTTATCAGGTTTGCATTGAATCTGTATATCAATTTGGGTAGAATTGACATCTTAATGATATTTAGTCTTCCAAAATCCATGAGCATGAAATGTTCTTCCAATTATTTAGACCTTTTTAAAATTTCTTTTAGCAATGCATTGTAGCTTTCAAATACAACTGTTTTACATCCTTGGTTAAGTTTATTCCTAAATAGTTGATTCTTTTAGTAGTTATTATAAATGGAATTTTTTCCTGACTTCCTCCTCAATTTCCACATTACTAGTGTATAGAAACACCACTGATTTTTTCATTTTCATCTTGTATCCTGACACTGTGCTGAAATTGTTTATTAGCTCTAGCAGCTTTGTTGTAGATTTTCCAGGATTTTCTGGGTATAGGATCATATCATCTGTGAATAGTGGAAGTTTTACTTCTTCCTTTCTGATTTGGATGCCTTTTATTTCTTTTTCTTGCCTTGTTGCGCTAGCAAGAACCTCTAGCACTATATTGAACAAGAGTCTTGACAGTGGACATCTTTGTCTTTTTCCTGATCTCAATAGGAGTGCTTTCAGACTTTCACCTTTGAGTACAATGTTAGCTGTGAGATTTTCATATATGGCCTTTATAATGTTGAGAAAGTTTCCTTCAATTCCTATCTTTTGTAGTATTTTTATCAAGAAAGGATGATGTATTTTGCCAAATGTCTTTCCTGAATCAATCAATAGGTTCATGTGATTTTTATTCTTTGATTTATGGATGTGGTGTATTACTCAGATCGATTTTCTTGTATTGATCCACCCTTTTATGCCTGACATAAAAACCAATTGATCATGATGAATGATTCTTTTCCCCATTATGGAAATTGGTCTATAATTTTCTTTTTTTTTTTTTTGTAACATTTTTACCTGTCTTTGGTATTAGGGTGATATTGGCTTCATAGAATGAGTCTGGTAGCATCCATTCTTGTTCAATTTTTTCGAGGAGCTTGACTAAGATTGGTATTCATTCTAATGCTTGGTAGAACTCTTCTGTGAAACCATCTGTCCTGGGCTTTTCATTTTGGGAAATTGTTTGATGACTGTTTCAATCTCTTTAGTTGTGATGGGTTGTTGAGGTCTTCTCTTTCTTCTAGGGTCAGTGTAGGTTGTTCATATATTCTTAGGAATTCTTCCATTTCATATACATTGTATAGTTTTTTGGAATAGAGTTGTTCATAGTATCCTATTAAGATCTCCTTTATTTTTGTGGGGTAAATAGTAATGTCCCCGTTTTCATTTATTTCATTTCATTTATTTGCACCTTCTCTCTTCTTTTCTTGTCAGTCTAGCCAAGGATTTGATGATTTTGTTAATCTTCTTTAAGAACCAACTTTT
Organism: Chaetophractus vellerosus; assembly: GCA_004027955.1. Classification (NCBI taxonomy): domain Eukaryota; kingdom Metazoa; phylum Chordata; class Mammalia; order Cingulata; family Chlamyphoridae; genus Chaetophractus; species Chaetophractus vellerosus. The sequence goes on along the minus strand of PVKH010048364.1, from coordinate 8,070 downwards.
GTTTTTTTTAATTCTCTATTGATTTTTTATTCTCAACTCCATTTATATCTGCTCTGATCTTTGTTAATTCATTCCTTCTACTTCCTTTGGGATTAGTTTGTTGTTCTTTTTCTAGTTCCTCCAGCTATGTAGTTAAGTCATTGATTTTAGCTCTTTCTTCTATTTTAATGTAAGCATTGAGGGCTATAAATTTCCCTCTCAGCACTGTCTTTGCTGCATCCCATAGGTTCTGATATGTTGTGTTCTTGTTTTCATTTGTCTTGAGATTGATTTCTCTTGAAATGTCTTCTTTGACCCACTGATTATTTAAGAGTGTATTGTTTATTCCCCATATATTTGTGGATTTTCCCTTTTTCTGCCTCTTCTTCACTTCCAACTTTATTCCATTGTGATCAGAGAAAGTGTATTGTATAATTTTGATCTTGTTGAGCTTATGGAGATCTGCTTTAAGACCCAAGATATGTTCTATCCTAGAGAAAGATCCATGAGCACTTGAAAAGAATGTATATCCTGCTGTTTTGGAGTGCAATGTTCTGTATATATCTATTAGCTTTAGTCCATTTATCATATTATTCAAGCTTTCTGTTTCTTTATTGATCCTCTGCCCAGATGTTCTATTCAATGCTTTCAGTGGTATATTGAAGTCTCAAACTATTATTGTAGAGACATAAATTTCTCCCTTCAGTTTTGCCAGTGTTTGCCTCGTGTACCTTGGGGCACCCTGGTTAGATGCTTATACATTTTTTATTGTTATTACTTCCTTGTTAATTGCCCTTTTTATTAATATATAATGTCCTTCCTTGTCTCTAATAACAGTTTTGTTTTCAAAGTCTATTTCATCTGACAGAATTATAGTTACTCCAGCTTTTTTTAGTTACTGCATGTGTGGAATGAATTTTTCCAGCCTTTCACTTTCAATATATTTGTGTCCTTGGGTCTAAAGTGAGTATCTTTTGACAGCATACAGATGGCTCATATTTTCTTATCCATTCCGCTAGTCTGTGTCTTTTGATTGGGGAATTTAATCCATTAACATTCAATGTTAACACTGTATAGGCAGTTCTTGTTTCACCCATTTTGACCTCTGGGTTTTATCTGTGATTTTTAATTTTCACCACTTTTTTAAAATTTTAATTACTTTTACTGATATAATCTTCATTTCTATACTCCATTCCAAGGCCCCTCTCCCTCCCTCCCTCTCTCTCTTTCTTTCTTTCTCTCTCTCTCTCTCTCTCTCATGTCTTTTCTTTTCAGGCTGTAGCACATCCTTTAGTATTTCCTGCAAAGCTGGTCTCTTTGTTACAAACTCAGTTTCTGTTTGTGAATATTCTAAATTTGTCCTCATTTTCGAAAGACAATCTGGTTGGATATAATATTCTTTGCTGGAAGTTTTTCTCTTGCATTATCTTAAATATATCATATGATTGCCTTCTTGCCTCCATGGTTTCTAATAAGAAATCGGCACTTAATGTTATTGGGTATCCCTTATATGTTATGCATTGCTTTTCTCTTGCTGTTCTCAGGATTCTCTTTGTCTTTGGCATTTGACATTCTGATTAGTATGTGTCTCAAAGTTAGTCTATTTAGATTTATTCAGATGGAAGTATGTTGTCCTTCTTGGACATGGATATGTATGTCCTTCAATAGGGTTAGGAAATTTTCTACCATTATTTCTTCAAATATTTCTTCTGCCCCTTTTCCCTTCTCTTCTCCTTCTGGCACACCTGTGACACATATATTTGCTGTCTCTTGCTGTCATTTAGTTCCCTGAGACCTTGTTCATTTTTTTTCCATTTTTTTCTTCCTCTATTCTTTTGTATATTCACTTTCAGAAGCTATTTCTTCAAGTTCACCAATATTTTCTTCTGCCTCCTCAAATCTGCTGTTATATGACTCCAGTGTATTTTTAATTTCATTTATTGCACCTTTCATTCCCATAATATCTGCTATTTTTCTATGTATGCTTTCAAATTCTTCTTTGTTCACACCCAATGTCTTTTGAATATCCTTAATCTCTTTAGCCATCTTACTGAATTTATTAAGGATATTTGTTTGAACATTCATGATTAGTCATGTCAACTCCTTTATGCCATCTGGAGTCTTATCTTGTTCCTTTAACTGGGCTATATTTGCCTGTTTCTTGGTATGGATTATAATTTTTTTGTTGGTGTCTTGGCATCTGGCTTACTAGATGTATTTATTCTGGGTGCAGTTTCTCTCTTTAGTTTAGGCCTTTCTTGCCCTTTATCCCTTGCTGGTTGTGCTGTACTCTGAGGAGGCTGAAGCTTCCTGTGTTGCACCATGGAACAATGAATTTTCTCCCAACTTTCTCTTTTGTCAGGGGTAGGGTCAGAGCCACAGCCTTGTGTAATAATGAAGTTGTGCAGGTCAAGACCATCTCTAGTTGCCTGGAGAGACTGATGAATCTTCATACCCTTTTCTCCCCTGCCTGGGGCATAAATGGAGCTGCAGGTATGGGCAACAATCTATGTTGTGCAGGTCTAAAATGACTGAAGTTGCCCAGTATACTGATATAGCACCAGTCCCCGCTCCCCCCCCACACACAAACACACACTGCCAGGGGTGGGAATGGATCCTCTGGATTGTCCAACAATCTAATTCATGTAGGCAAAGTGTACCTACATTGACCTGATAAGCTGAGGGACTACTGTCCCTTCTGCCCTTTGGAGGTATGAACAGAAACATTGATGTCCAACAGTTCAGTCTGTGTAGGCCAAAAGTACCTGCTGTTGCCCAGAGAGGCTGAGGAAACACCAGCCCCCTCCTATCCAATTATGGGGTGGGGATGGATCGACTGTTATCCACCATTCCAGGACATGCAGGTCAAAAGTGCCTGTGGTTGCCTGGAAAAGTGTAGAAACATAGCTCCTCTTCTACCTTACTTGGGGGCAGAGATGGAGTTAATGATATCTGACTATTCAGTCTGCAGTTACCAAGGGAGGCTGAGGAAACGTAGCTCCCCTTTTACACTATTGGGAGGCTGGGATGGAGCTACAGTTGCCAGAGTATCTAGTCTGTGTGGGCTGAAAGCACCTGTAGTTTCCCAGAAATGCTGAAGAAATACCAGTACTCTCCTATCCTATGGGGTTGGAGGAGTATAGATGGAATTGAAGGCGCTCAACAAACAAGTTTTTTTGTGGGCTGAAAGTGCCTGCAGTTGCCCAGACAGGCTGACGAAACACAGCTTCTCTCTTATCTTATTGGAGCGCGGGGATGGAGTCCCTGGTATCTGACTATTCAGTCTTTGCCAGCCGAATGTACCTGTAGTTACCGGGAGAGGCTGGTGCAGGTACCCCCAGCTTCCTCCTTGCTGGAGGTGGGGCTGAGGCTTAGGCTAGAGCTGCAATCCGATCTGAATGGAAAGAAGCCAGTCCATCCAAGCACGGTGATTTCAGTACCCTGCTTACCCTCACACAGGGGATAGACTTAAAATGGCAGTTACCAGCCTCTTTCTGACTTGGCCAGGTTCAAACTATAGCTGCTCTTAGGATTATAATTTAGCCAGCTGAATTTACTAATCAGTAGCTGAAGTTGGTGCCCAATTGTCTCTTCCTCCCCCATTTTTGGGAAATGGAGCTTCTGATCCCAAGCATGGACTAGCTCCCGAGGTGACATGGAGTGCCCGACTAACGAATCATCTCTGCAGATGGGCAATCTCCTCCTTCCATTCTTTCAAGGATTTTCAGGATGCTCTTCTGGTCTCCTGGAGCCCCCAAACAGGTGCTTTAGATAGCTCTGGGTGATCACTAACTGCCCTATAGCATGAGCTGACTCTTGGAGCTCCTTACTCTGCTACCATCTTAAGGGCTATATCTAAGGTCATAGATTTTTATGGAGGAGATGTGAAAATTAAAGCAGGAAATATTTTCATGAACAAAGAAACCATAGTCACTAAAATTAGCCAGTAGAGGGAGATGTTTAGTTACTGTTATTATTGTTATTATTATATTAGTAGTGGATATTTTGGTTGTTCAATGTACTTATCTCTGTCTTGTTCTACCATGATCCTGGCTACAAAGTGGTCTTATGAGATGTTTTTGTTTGTTTTTATGATAAGCCAAAGTTTTTTTAAAATTTTCAATTAGAAACACAACAGCTTAATTGAGAGCTTCTAACTGTCATTTTTCACTTATCTCACATATTTCTATACCTAACAAATAATTATATATTTATTTATAATTATTAAAAACTTATTTTAATTGTTGATTAATACTGGACAGGCAATAAAGAGTTTGTCTTTCCTTTTATTATTGCATCATCTAACACAAATCCACTCATTATTAAGACAAGCTTGTTCTTCTAACATCAAATTTCCTCTTTAGTCCACTTAGGAAATGTTCTATAGGTGGAGAAAATTATCTGAGCCTTCTTTTCTTATGGTATAAGAAAAGGCAGAGTATTTGCATTCTAGACTTCTAGCAGAAGTCTTGAGTCTGAGCAGAAATCTACTATTCATCTTGAGAATACCTCTTTTATTTTGGGTTCCACAAGGCTCATCAGACTAGATTTTCATTTGGTTTTGATAGTTACTTGTTTGATATTGAACGGTACAATTATTCTTGGTCTAATAAACTTATTTTCGTATATAAAACTAGGTTGTGCTAGTTGTTTTTCATTTTCAGAAACTCAAAATATAGGAAGTTGGCACATTCAAATCAGGAGAAAAGAAAAAGGATACATATGAAAGCAAATTATTTGAGTACATGTGCAGGGATTCAGCAGCCAATGGTGATTGGTGAAGAATCAATTTAAATACTTGGGAATATGGATGTATACCATGCACACATGACCAAAAGGGCTTCCTGACTCACACCTATTGGTACTTAAGCAGTAAACCTATACAAGAAGTAGATATGAGGAAAGTGATGGATATGCATGGGCCCCATATTATGGGAGGCAGCTGACCAAAAAGGGACATTTTTACCATCATGACCAAAGCCTCCAGTTAAAGACACATACACACTGGCTTAAATCCCAGGTATAATAAAAATTTCCAGGAGAGACAAAGGACTGCTTCAACATCTAATAGCGAAATATTTAGGACATTTTCTATTTTAGAGAGTAGTGTCCATTTGGCTTTTTTTTTAATTAAAAAATTTATTGAAGTATATAATTCATACATGAACATACATAAACAAGTGTATAGAAAAAGTTGTGAACTTACAAAACAAACATTCATAACATCATACAGGGCTCCCTTACATCACCCCACCACCAACACCTTGCACTGTTGTGAAACATTTGTTACCAACTATGAAAGAGCACCTTCAAAATATTACTACTAACTATAGTCCATATCTTGCATTTGGTATTTTTCCCCCAACCCACCCTATTAGTAACACCCTGTATTAGTATTATATATTGGCATTTTGCTTTATATTTAACAATATTGAACTAACCACCAGGATAAAAATAAGGGCTAACAGAATGTTTGATCCCCCTGATCAAGAGTTCTATTCATATTTTACCAGAAGGTAAGTTCAAGAATGGGCCCTGAAAACATAGATTAAAGTAGAAGCTTCTTGTGTCGAGTTATTCCCAGGCAACAAGCATGATAAAATAATGGTTTGGAGTGTTAAAGACACAGATTAAGCAGGTATTTTATTGATATTGCATCTTGCAAGGAGTGGTTTCCATTCTTTATCAGAGATCTTTATATGACTCAGTTTGAGGACATGTAAGGGTTTAGAGCAAAAGCAACTCTAGCATAAATATTACTGAAATTACAAAAATGATAATGATCTCAAGGTATTTACTGTTTTAAAAAGTCCACATTCAGTATATTCAAGGGCTCCTGGCTTTATTCTTACTGACAAGTGCAGAATTTCCTCAGAATATCTGCCTGCCTTAAGTGTACATATCTCAGTATCCCTTGAACTCTCACTCACCAAAACAGTAACTAATGGGCTAAATGTTGACCACATGCATAGAATTAAGAACTAGTGACAAGAATAAAATTCAGGGATCAAATTAATTTTGAAGAGGCAAGAGGGGTTGTTTAGTTGCATGAGGCTCCTCCTGCAATATCCAGTTCTATCAATGTACTATTAAGTTTTTAATGAGACTCTAGATCTAAAAATCATAAGGCTGTGTATATAAATGAAGACTCATTTTTGTTGCAAGTTATAGAAGCTCACAAGAGGAAAAGAAAAGAAAAAGAAAGGGGAATCATTGGTTCATGTGACCAGGATTTCGGAAATTGACCTTTAGCCACAACTGGATCTAGGATCCCAAATAATATTCCACCTCAGTCTCTCTCTCTGTCTCTTGGTTTTGCTTTTCTCTGTATTGACCCTAATCTTGGGTAGGTTCTTTACTCACAGAGATCCCAACAGTCACCTACAGCCCAAGAGCTTCTTCTTACCAATGCAGCAATGTAGCAGATGCTGTTAGTGCCCTGCCTGTATCCCCTTGGCACTCACTGCTTTCATACATCCCAAGGGCTTCTAATCCCAAACACCTGCAATCTCTCTGCCTGAGGCCTTCTGTGACTGCAGAAGCAAGAGCAAGCTGGAAGTGTGAAGGAGTTAATGCTCCCAGGAGCAGCCCTCAGTGCCCAGCGGGGTTCTGCACCATCTCCTAGAAGTTCTGGAGGGATTGAACACACCCTCACTTGGCTGCCTTTCCTTCCCTGATCACTTCTGCCAATACATGTACCAGTGCTTCTTTGGATCACCTTTTAAATAAGCTACTTTCCATCATATCCTTGTCTCAGGGTCTGCTCCTAGGGGAATACAATCTAACATAAGCAGCCCCAAAAGAAGGTTCTATCCTCTAGATTGTAAGAAAGATCCTAAGTCTGGGGTACTCTGGGGGTGAGGGAGAGAATGGAGTCAGATGTCCTCCCCTGTGCTGAGGAATGAGTCAATAAGTGCATTTCTTACATAAATGAATGTTTCTATTACCCAAAAAGTAAAATATTTTGGGTAGGCAAATGCCATATTTCTACAAGAGTCTGGAATTTCTCACAAGTAAAAACCAATTGTATGAAGCAGAGGGCAAGGGACATCTACTTCTGGCTTTCCACAGACATTAACAAAATTGTTAGTTATCTTAGCCATACCCTCCACAATCATTTAAAGTAACATTCTGAGGCTGAATATCTAAATATCAATTCTAACTTATTTTCAGGCTATTAATTTGGACTCATGTATCTTCATGTTTAATTAAGCCCCTTTTGGAAGATTAACTATAAAAATGAGGACAAGGTGCATAATATGGATTTATAAACTATGGTAAATAAAGTCTATTGATTGCTAGAGAGAAATATCTTAGACATGGGTAATAAATAGAAATAATAATTAAATTCGATAGTCTGATAGATCTGTGGACAAGCTGCACATAAACAAAGTTTTTTATATCACCTTCTGTGGAAAGTACCATAAGATAAGGATTGTGGCCCTAAATGCAAACATAGTAGAATTGTTTTTCTTTTTGTTCCCTTTCTTTTATTATTATTTTTTTTCTTTTGAAGCCTCAGTCAAACACCATAGTAACACTTAACTCTGAGACCTTATCTCTATGTAAAAGTCACTAAACTCTGTTATGAGAGTGATTCTGGAGTCAGACACAGGAATGAAAGAGCTTAGTTACCTGAATTACTTCCTCCTTGAAGGTTTTACTGGCTGACTTGAATGATAACCACTATGGTCCAAAACATACTGCAACCTTAAGAACTATTACCAATCAATACATTTCCCAGTTAATGCACTGGAAGAAGCTAAGTAAATTCATGCTCACCTCTGAAAGTATGGACACTGCTTTGTTAAAGAACTCATGGGAAATTATAGGCAAGACAATTCATACTCAGAATCAGAATAAAGATTGGCTCTGCTGACACTGATTATAGTTAATTGTAAAAAATCTCATCCTACCAGGATGTCTGAGGAAGAAGTTCTGGATAATAGGTATACATTGGCCTGGAATCTTTTGTGCCTTGGCTTCTCAATACAGACTACTAAAAAGAGAACAAGTTTAGCAGAGTTGAACAGGTGTCATTACAACATTTAAAATACAAACAAAAATAATAACAAGCCGCTGTGGGCAAGG
>PVKH010048363.1:0-10206 GCA_004027955.1 Chaetophractus vellerosus | reverse complement strand
AGGAGGCACCGGGAACTGAACCCAGGACCTCCCATGTGGGAGAGAGGTGCTCAATCACCTGAGTCACCTCAGCTCCCTGGTTTGTTTTGTCCCTCATTTTCTTTCCTCTTTGTGTCTCTTTTGTTGCGTCATCTTGTTGCGTTGGCTCGCTGCGCGTGCCCGCTGCACCAGCTCACTGTGCCAGCTCGCCTTCTCCAGGAAGCACTGGGAACTGAACCCAGGACCTCCCATGTGGTAGGCGGAAGCCCAAACGCTTAAGCCACATCCGCTTCCCCCTGCTAGTTATTTTCACAGTTGATTATTTTTCAAATCAACTGCAATAGTGAAGTTAACCTTATAGTCTTTTTCACCTAGTAAGTAAGATATATTTATAAATAGTGAAAAGCTGTAAATAGTGGATTAATAATTATCTAAAGAATTTATTTTAAAATATTATGTTTCTTCACATTCAACTAGTTTGAAAAGAAAGTTTAATGTCAGCGACACTGGAGTTCACAATTTTTAAGTTAGCAGCTCTAGGATAAATTTATATTTTTAGTGTGGTAAAACAAGTGGATTTTATTATTACCAAGCACTAACACAGAATAGTAAATTCTTACCCACATTTTGTTTAAAAAAAATTAATATTCTGACACATGCATCCTAAAGAAATAAAATAAACCCCTTATTTTCTGAGAAGATAAAGTATAAATACTCAAATCATACAATTATGAGCTCCAAATTTGTTATTTTTATCAGGCAAATATAATTAGTTTCCATTGAATCCCCCAAAAGTAGCAAAAGTCTGATTTCCAATTATTCTTAGATAAATTTAGAATACATGTTACTTAAATATCAGACATGTAAGCTAGTTTGCTCAATGATTACCCTGCTCAAACTTTGACTATTAAAGAGCTTGAAGATGCCAGAAATTAAAAACCCTTTGCAGAATATCTAGACGATATCTTAATAAAAAGAAAACACTGTGGCACATAGGCAGTGTGGGCTTTTGTGAAACCCTTCGTCACTTAACAGCCAAGCCTCTTTCTAGAAAGATAGGATAATAGATTCAGTATTAGAAATGCAAGCTATCTAAAGAAAACTATATGGTAACATAATTGATAAATGTGAATTGCTTATTATTTTTTTAAAATTTACTAAGCAAAACTACTTTTCCTTTTCGTTTGACAAGCATTAAATCTTGAATGCATTTAAAGGAAATAAAAACCGTATTTAAATTACATTTTTAAAATGCCACATTTGCATTTTTCCTTAGATGCAGAGAAAAAGTTGTTCGTTATCCCAAGGGTAGTGAGAATAATAAGTGGAAAGAAAGCATGATATAAAAAGCTTGTACCACTGAAACCAGACAATGAAGAACATAATCAGCTACACAAATGATCAGAAAGACAACTTACCTCCTTCTCACAAAGGTACCTGTGGAGGTGTGGGAAATGGGAAGGGGGGAAGCCGTGATACCAGATGAAGGAACATATCAGAGCTGGGGAGCTCAAGCAGAAAACCAGACTATCAGGCAGATGGGTTTCAAACCTGCCTTCCTCCCAAACTGCTGTCACACCTCAAATCCTGCCTGAGATGATCAAACTGAAAGAAATCACTTGAGTGCAGAGCCCATCTACTGCCTCTGTGCTACTGAGAATTCCACAAGTCACTGTGCCTATTAAACAATTACAGTCTGTTCTCAAGTGAGGATTTATGAACCATGCCACCTTCTCAGGATGTCACAATTTCCCTGAAATGAACTGTGCAGCCTGTCAGGGAAAAAAAAAATTATCTTCAGGACAGACCTCTACTGGAAGGCAAACATACACAGACACACCAAAGTCATGCCAAAGCTTCCCTGAATCACTGAACCTAACATAAATGCTTTTAATAAAAGCTACACAAACTTATTACTGGTTGGGTCTCCTGAGCTTAATTTAAATCTGAGAGGTTTTTAAACACTTCACACCAGGATTCCAGTTCCCTGAAAGCAGACAGAGATTTCTAACCTGAAAGCAGACAGAGATTTCAAGGTAGACAAAAAGACATAAATATAATTCGTCTTGGCTGCATTTTTAAGCTACTCTCCCAGAATACAATCGTATACCTCCCTCCTGGTAAACACATGCTTGTATACATTAAAATAAAAAAGGGTATATAAATTAACAAGCCAATGCTCTACTATATCAAAGAATGAAACCCAGTCCTTGACAGGCTCGTCATTTTCCCCAAACAGGCATTGGCAACACACACACAACAAAAGACAAAATCGCAATCCAAAGGAAAGAGACATTTCAGCCTAGGAGACTCTGAGAGTTTAGGTGATACACACACTGCTCCACTTTTGTCTGTGTGAGATAGATCCACAGATGCCAGGCATGGAAAACACAATGGGCGTGAAAACCTCACAGCCAGTCTTAGCAGATTAGGTAAATTAGAGATCATTTGATGGCATTCTATTGTTGCTATTGTAATCACAGTAATTTTCCCTGGTAATGGTGCTTCGTGATGAAGTGCAGTTCTCACAGGGTAATTGTGAAAGATACCGAAAGATTCAGGATGCGGCATCTGGTTTTCAAAGCTCTTCAGATTCAAATTGGCATTTTACTTTATCTTGAAAATTTATTAGAGATTCAGATCATGCCGGTTTAAATGGAGAGGTGAAAGCAGGGTAATTTCGATCTATGAATTATTCAGTCTCAGCCTGGCGAAATTGCCATCCATGAACGGATGCCCTGACAGTTCTTTCGCAGAGCCTCCATTATGCTTGTCATTTTTATTTCTTTATCTACGATCTCTTTTTCAGTTACCGAGCTTGTCCCTTAGGGCTTGGCTTCACAAACCAAGTATTTCAAATTGGCAATAACCTAAATGTGCTGCTGTCTCAAATCGCCGTCTCCACAGGCTGTCTTTTTCCCCCAAATCATTAAAAACCGCATCCATGATGACATGTTAGGCTCTTCGATTAGATGAATTAAAACACACATACACACAGCTCACAACACACACACATACACACACACACAATAAGGAGGGCATCACTGCGAAGAAGAGGTATGTTCCGCTAACACAGGAGAAGAGCAAGTGGTGCTTTCTGCTTCCTTCTTTGTTGTCAGGGTGACCCATCCTAGCTGCATGGCATCGCGCAGAGAGGAGCCCGAGCTACCGCAGGCTCGCCTGGCGCCCTCCTTTCCAGCCAGAGCAGATGAGGACTGCGCGGAAGGCAGGCTAATCCGGACAACTGTATACCTAGCGAGCGCGATTATTTAGGAAAATAAGAAGAAGCCATCGGACCACCGAAACTGGACAGTGTCATCCTCCCAGGCTCCACCTGCCACAGACTGCAGTCCCCGAGAGTCTCCACTTGATGGCTGGTGTGTCACTGCTGGTCGGCAGCTGCATCCAGGGAGGGCTGGGATTGATTTAGGTCAGTGAGCCTGGCTTCTCCGGGAAACCTCGTCCTAACCCAGGAGTAGGGATCTGCGCCAGCTCCTGTGACCAGCTTTCACGTGAGCTGGGAGAGAGTCCCAGCTCCAGTGAGCCCAAGTTGCCTGCCCAGGCCCCAGCCAAGCAAAGCATGACAAGCATCGTCTCCTTTGTGCTAGACTTTATTCCTGCAGGTAGAGCAGTGGGGCAGAAGAAGCCCCCAAACTATTCCTACAAGTGGTGGGAAGCCAGCTGTTCTCCGTCAGAGGCTGTTTGGTTACCAGGCTCCGAGCAGCACCTGCTCGGCTGCAAATTCACGCTGCAAAGTTAGAAGCCACCGTGTACATGCAGACTGCGTCTCGGCTCCCTGGCTACGCAAAGGTAAACACTCCTCGTGTAAGAAATGGTAAGTAGTAGCCGGAAAATAAAACTTTAAAACTCTGTCGCTTCGTGCCTAGCTGTACGCCTGTGCTTTGCCGCAGTATGGCCAGAAAACTGCAGGAGATGGAACTCCGGCGCCTGGGATAATGCAGCAAGCAGCAGCTATGACACAGCAGTCAGCTGACTTGCAGGGTGTTATCATTCAATGTCCTCTACAGAATAAGGCCAGCTTCTAAGGTGGCAGCAGACAGACCTTGAGCAGAGAGAAGGGCTTCAGGAGGGCAGCCTTTCCCAGCCCACACCTGGCAGCGACGTCGCGCTCTGCTCTCAGGCAGAGTTTTTAACTCACAGCCTTCGGGACTTAACTATTTCTGTCCTGCTTGCTAAGATGGAAGGTAAATTCTCAGAGTGACTGTTCCAGTGTGAAAACAGGTTAAAGCCATCACCGGTCCCTTCGTTTTCATGAGTTTCGGCGCCAGAAAAGTGACTACAGGACTCTTTCTTCCCGTGTTTTGGTTTTAAAAGCATATTCTTTATTTAATAGAAATTGTCTTAAGCTACTTGCATGCAAATTGTGCCTAACAGGATGGCAATAGCAAACGGAAAACCTCAAAGATCAAGTAGTCCAGCAGTAGCCTTAAATCATGGTCCAGTTTCTAGAAATTTGGCAGCATGTATGCTCTGTTGTAAACCCTGGGCTGTGCAGCCCAACTGATGTGACAAGGGCGCAAAAGCCTCATATGGTATTACCCCAGTGGCTTGAGAAATGCTGGAATGAGAAAGCAGTCATTACCAGGCATTTGTTTAATGATGGCAATCATACCGAATTAATTTAGCTTGCTGCAATATTTAACAGAAAGTCAATTATAAATTTGCACTAAAAGAATAACAGCGCTAGTATTTGCACAGCACCTTCCTCTGAGGAGATAGCCTCTGAAGACCTTCTCATATCCTCGACAGAAACAGAGCACTTGCAGTGTGCTAACTGCTCTACAGAACAACATGTGCCCTGCTCCTCTGAGGACAGGTGCTTCGGGTTCTAAGCCAGCACGATGCCCACATCCTGTGTGAACAGCACAGTGACGGTCGCCATGTCGACCTGTGCTACTCACCTTTTAAGGGTCTCCCCCCCACCCCATTTCTGTCTTACGAATTTTATGCTTCCATTTGTTTCTCATTTGGTTTGTCTTGAAGAGGGAAGTTTCTAGTTTGCGGAGAGGTCAAAACCAGATCACTTGTGTAATTATGGAGTCCCTATGAATATTAAGTGATTTAAATAAAGGACGGGTCCTACTTTGAGTTGGTGGGCTTGTAGGAGTGAGCTGTAGGCCCGTGCTGAGAGGTGTTACCCAGAGAGAGCCAAAGCGAGGCCCTCTTTTCCTGGACCCTTTCCGCTCTTATTAGTAGAATCCAATAATCTCATAAATTTGCCTTGCTGCCATCTTTCAAAAGCTCCTATCAGGAACTGCGCCCATAAACCCCTTCTCAAAACAGTACAAATGACCAATAACTTCTCAGGGGCACTGATATTTTTTAAGATAATTAAGCTTACAACAAAAGTATGACTGTCTAACTGTGGAATTTCAAGGATCAACTGTACAGGTAGAAAGTAATTTCTGAGGGGTAAGGAGTTCTTCTCGGGGGCCGTCTCTCCTGCTTCATCGTGTGGCAGGTCCTGTGCCCTGAATGTTGACCTCCTAACAGAGGAGGTGAGGCTTGGCTTGGAAGCCCCTAGAGCCAATACGTGCCTCAAATGATGGTGATCAATGTGGGTCCAGGAGGCAGGAGACTCTGTGGCAGCGTCTCTTACCCTGCTGAGGGTGTCCCATCTTGGCTCATGATTTCTCGCAGATTCCTCCCCACCAAGAAGTGGCCCAAATGGGTATTTTTTATTTTTATTTTATATACTTAAAAAAAAAAAGATACTTAGATTACATAAATGTTACATAAAAAATATGGGGGATTCCCATATGCCCCACTCCCTATCCCTCCCACATTTTCCCACATTAACATCCTTCATTAGTGTGGTACATTTGTTACAATCAAAGAACACATTTTGGAGCATTGCCACTAAGCATGGAGTATAGTTTACATTGTAGTTTACACTCTCTCCCACACATTTTTGTAAGTTATGACAAGATATATAATGGCCTTTATCTGTCATTGCATGTCATTCAAGACAATTCCCAAGTCCCAATGCCCCCAATTATACCTACTTTTCCCTCTCCCTCCCCTCAGAACCTCCAGTGGCCACTGCCTCCACATCAGTGATAAAAAATCTTCCATTGCTAGAATCACAGTAAGTCTACAGTAAAATAACAGTAAGTCTACTCTAGTCCATTGTTCATTTCCCAATGCTGAGGATTCTGGGATGGTGATGCCCACTCTGCCTCTAATTGAGAGGGGGCTTAGATCCCATGGGGCAGATGAATGGGACTGTCTTGCTTGCGGTTGTAGACTCTCTCTGTTCCTTGAGATGGTCGTTGTCCATCATCATCCCCTTGTTAGTTGACCTGAGTGAGTCCAATTAACTGGAGAGTAGGTGTTGCAACTCTGTTGAGATTCAGGGCCTAACTGGTACATGGACAGCCCAAAGATTTAGGTCTCTTGGACATTGACTTATCAACTGTAGTACTAACTATAGGTTCAAATAGAAGGGGCAGAAGAGCCATGTGTAGGGAAACTACAACTGAGTCCAACTCTGTCACACTAGGGAGCATAAATTCCAAATTAGGGCCCATTGGCAGGGTGCCAAACTCTTGAGCTGTCAGCCTTGCCTATTGTGTCTGGATGTCTCCAGAGCCCTCAGGAGCCCTGCTATTTCACACAATATTTACTTTGACAGTCAATGAGATTCTGCTGAAACGTGCATAAGCGTAACTTCTGACTCACTTTGAAGTCTCTTAGCCATATAAACTCATTTGTCTTTACCCTTTCCCCCTTTAGGTCAAGGTCTTTTTCTAGTTGCATTGCCAGTTAGTGCTTGGTAGTAATCCCTTGATGCCAGGGAGGCTCATCCCCAGGAATCATGTCCCACTCTAGGGGGAAGGTAATGCATTTACATGCTGAGTTTGACTTAGAAAGAGTCCACATTTGAGCAACAAGGAGGTTCTCAGGAGATGACTCTTAGGCATCCTGTAATACTAGGATAAGTTTCAATTTCAAACAAAAAGGTTCATAAGTACAGTCATCAATATCAAGGGCCCATCAATGGTCCATCCTCCTTTACTAGTCACTGCCCTCAAACAGAGGTATTTTTTAAAAAGCTCTCCAAAGTTGATCCTACTGTGTACCTGGATTGAGCCCACTGATTAAATAATGCAATGTATTACTTTTTGCATATGTGAATTTGTGGTTGGAAATTCAGACACACTATATATGTTCTAGTTGAATATGGGGATAAAGAAATGATGAGTCAATGAATTTATCTTTACTGTTAAAATTCTAAAATAAAAAGGAGATGATTTTAAGAGAGGAAATCTATACAGCTGTGATCTATCCTTATGTCCTATCTCCGTGGGGACAGTCTAGCCACATGTTGCAGTCCCACCCTGCCCCACTCCTTGTTCCTTCCTCTCTTTATCACTAAGCACCTGCTGTTGGTATTTTTTGTTCACGTAGTGTCCCCTTCAGGGACTTGTGAGCTCTCCGAGGGTAGGAACGTGGCATTTTGGTTTGGCCTCAAAGCCTTCCCTCTCCCTGGCAAGTGGGTGGTCTTCAGTGTTTGTTAAAAGGATGAGGGAGTGCTAAATAATATCTCCTTGTTAGAGAAGAAAGCTCAGAGACATCCAAGTTTCCAAGATGCAGTGGGTTTCAATATAAGCTTTTCTTTTGTTCTAGATTATCCTGAAAGAGCATGCTTCTAAATGATTGAAAGAATGCTAACTCTCAACTATAAACTTTGACTTAAAGATATGGCAAAGAACAAAATGGGGGCGAGGAGGATGGATGGTATGCTTTATGAAAGAAAGTCCATCAAAACCCTATGTGTGGTTAATGGCTAATAAGACATTTCAGTTAATTTTAGATATTTACTTAGAATAAGACACACATTCCCCACCCCCTTTACATTCTGGAGTGACGTTAGTGAGGATGGTGGCTCTCAATGCCTTTCCTAGGAATCTGTCCTCAGCAGCACAGGTGAGGGGGGAAAATGCTCTTCCTCAGTCCCCCGGAACTCTGCATTTTGACAGGCTCGCAAACACTCCCTGTCCCCCCCCCCCCATCTTTTGCCATGCACTCTTTGGCAGTCCTGTAAAGTCAATGGATCATGTCTCATTGCTGTTTTTATATGCATACAATAAAGTAAATAGGAATACAAAGGAAAATAATTATATTAAATATTTTAGATTAAGAACTTCTGCCTTAGAAAATCAAAATACTTACAAGATGAAACTGCAAAGTGACTTTGATTGTCTCTTTTGTAAGTATCCTTTTTTTAAAAAAGTGAAGGCAGTTGATTCTTTCAACTTTTTGTTTTACAGATGAGGGAGGAAACTGAAGCTCAAAAACGTTGTCTTGCTACAGCACTGGGTAAATAAAGGTGTGAGAGAGCCGAGATCTCCCAAACTCACCTCAGAAGCCGTCCTGTTATATACTGCTAAGCTAGGGCCATCTCAAAGGACAGGATTGTTAAATATTCAGCAATTTTGCAAGCTGCATAGTAAACCATGGCAACTGAAATCAGCCACGGCGGTATTTACACCATGGACATTGGCAAACACTACAAAGTAGGTTTGCTGTGAATGTTTGTAATTTTTTTTTCTTTCTGGAGAGCTGGTTAACATGTAGTATATTAATTAGGCCAATTAATAGTTATGTGTGCCTTTATTTCAGCTACAGAATCCAAAATGCTTAAAAAATATAAAGCACAATGGTTCAGCATAAAGCTCTCAGGTCAAGGGGTCTATTTTTGAATCCTGCCTAAACCACCAATTACCTGTGTGACCTTGGGCAAGTTAATTCTCCTCTCTGGGACTCAACTTCCCCTTCTTTAGATGGGGCTAATAATACTAGGTGCCTTGCAGGTTGTTATGTAAATTATATCAGTGGTGCATTTAAAATACTTATGTGGAGACTGGCACCTACTAAACTCCTAATGTGTTAGCCAGGATTATTTTCCTCCGCCTCCTTTTTCTTATTCAATTGGACATCCTGGCGGATTGACATTATTGCACTGATATATGTAAATCGCTATTTTAAAGCGATTATAGGCAAAAGCAAAAAAAACTCGAGCTGCTGAGCAATGGCAGTTCGCCCTGTGGCCCTCACCCCTGTGGGTTTTAGAGATTAGAAGGGCCACTGTTGTTTCTGTATAAATTCTGTAATCCAAGAGAGTATCACATTTCAACCAGTAATTACTGATAGACATGGTTCCAGCATGATTTTAGAGGTTTTAGGGAAACCAAACTAGAAACCACACACAGCAGTAAGGGGCCCCTCGTTCCTACAGTCACAGAGCCTCACTTGTCAAACCGAGCATTCGACTCCACGTCTGCTGAGACATTCTTCAGAGCTAAGAATTCCTCTGGTAATGAGATTGAACTTCAGGCAAAGAGGCCCACAAAGGCCAAGGAGTTGGCCTGTGAATTCTGCTCTGTCAACGGGCCACAAGCCAAGCAGATGGATGCCTCCTCTCCCCCTTTTCCTTTGGCTTTGGCATGCCCCATGGAATGGGTCCCACAGGTTCTGTCCATCCCTTTGGCTTCTGTGCTAAGTCAGAGTGGTATGGAAATCAGAGCCACTACTATAGAGAGAGGGTAGAGAAGCAGCTGAGAAGGGGTGCTACAGGGCCACCCCGTCCAACCCCAAAAGTGCAAGAAGGGAATAGCGTTAGCCCCGTGGTACCCTAGGGTTAAATAAAATCCCCAGTGAACACAAAGTATTTGCTGAGCAGATCTTATGTGAGTGTGGACACAAAGCAATAAAAGGCATGATGAAGTTTCCATCCCAGGTGGGGAAACACGTGTAACTGCTAGAGTTAAATAAGCATCGAAATGCAGTGCAGAATAAAGTTGTATCCCGTTGATTATGGACTGAGTGTTACAGGCTGTAAGTTCTATGAGTTCATAGAAAGATCACTCTGTTCTCCTTGCCCTGCTTCCTTCTGCAGGCTGGGGGTCCCCTGGCCTACACGCCCCCCTACTGATGGGCTCACTGACTTCCAGAGCTAAGGGCTCACTCCCAGAGACATCAGCTTTCCAATCCCTGCCGAAAAAGGTGTTTCAACCCAAATACCAATTCTGCATCTCTGGTAATGTTTGTATAGTAACAGCACTGTGAAAAAGAATAGACACAATTACCATTTTTGTCTATAATGTGCCAGAGTACACATAATAATCTTAATCTTTCTACTAATAAATACAGCAAACATGTATAGCCAATCTCTATTTGTCAGAGAAAGTTCTCAGTGCTTCC
>PVKH010048362.1:0-10206 GCA_004027955.1 Chaetophractus vellerosus | reverse complement strand
CAACCTGAACTGTGATATATGCTTGATGGCAAAGCCCCAAAATGTGTGTATCTATTACAGGCGTTATGCCACACTGAAGGATGTTGGGGGGGGGAGTTGTGGGGGGGTGGGGAGGAGGCCTATGGGTACTCCTGGAGTCTCTATGTAACATTTGTGTAATCAATGTATCTTAAAAATATATAGAGATATATAAATAAATAATTAAAAAATAGATGGACATTAAATGTTGAAGTGTACCTTCTATATATATTTTGAACGTTTTCATCCTTAACTTTAGGATTTGAGTGTCTCTTTTTTGAACACTAAAATTAGAATCATTTTCATCATACATAAAAAGTTTTTGCTGCCACGGACAGGGCAAAAGCCGCCACGGGCAGGGCAGGTCGCCCGCGGATGGAGCGCAGCCAGCCCCCCTGCGAACTGAAGCAAGCGCCGGCCGTGAACGGACGCAGAGACCGCCCACAAGCGGGGAAAGCCGCACCTGCGCAGTGACCACTCTCGGCGCATCGCCGCAGCGGGGGGAAGGGGAGATATGTAATAAAATAAATAAATCTTTAAAAAAAAAAAAAAGTTTTTAAAATGGTGAAATTTCTACTATGAATAGACATATATCTTTTAACATAAAGGAGGAAATGCTTACCTATTTTTGATAATCTCATCTTGTTTAGATATTTTAGCCATATTTTTAAAAGGGTCTTTAATATTTTATTTTAGGACTATTTCTGTAATACTAAACTCCTTAATGTTAGAACATTTCAATTCAAATTTGGCATATTTTAATCAATAAGGGACAGTGACATAAACTTAAAATATGAACATTGTATCTCTGTTGTAAAAATTAATTTTTAAAACGTTGTTTTGTTGCTGATTTATGTATGACTTATATGTCATGTTGATTATACATGTTCTTTGGATTGAAAAAATGTTAATAAAAACATTAAAAATGCCTAATACTGACAGTACAAAAGTGTGGCTCTGAGAAATAGTTAAGATGATTATTTCACTGACTTCTTGTAATCTTTAAATACAATATACCTAACGTTTATTGAATGCTTAATATATGGAAGGCACCCTTCTCTTTATGTTACATTTTTAGCTCATTTATTCCTTACAGCAACCTAGTGAATTGGATACTGTTTTCTCCATTTTTCAGATGATGAAATAGAGACATAGAAAAGTCAAGTAAGTGATTAAGGTAACACAGACAGCTACTAGTGCAAAGTCAACATCTGAACCCAGACAGTCTGGTTGCAGATTATACTATACTGCCTTACAAATAGTTATTTGTGCTATAAAAAGAAGTTATTTTATATTTTGTGAGATATTAATTCCTTGCTAGGAACGATAACTTCAGAGCTTACATGATATAACTACTTTATTCTAATACTGACATAAACTATGATCAATCTACTTTTAGGACTTCACCAAAATAAATGATAGTATATTTTCTAGATGATTAATTAACATGACTCTAAACATGCATAAAATTTGATCCTAAAATGTAAAAGTTGCAACTTATACTAATTTATAACATAGCACAAAATTATTTTTATTAGTCCCATGTCCCACACCATCCTAATGATTCTAGTTAATCAAAAAGAAGACAAAATTATTTCACGTGCTTTCTTTCTCCAAGAAAGTATATACTTTTCCTTTGCATGATTTCAAAAGAACCTCTCACAAAAATGTTTTCTATGTGATTTTTGTAGTCACTCAGTAGGTAAGCCTTCCAAAAAAGAAAGATAAAATTGGAATTCAGTGTCTCTTCATTTAATCGGTGGTTTTAAATACTATTGTCATTGGTAAAGAAGAGGCATAGCTTGCAAGTCCAGAACTAACATTTGATATGAGAAAATAAATGTCTTTATTTTATTTTTGGTTGTTACTTCACCTATTATTTCAGTGAGTGAGATTGAAATAATTCTTCACATGCTTTATTTTAACCTTGTAGCAAACATAATAATTACATGCAATACATAAGTGCTAATTCCAGACTTTAAGTGTATCAATTTAAAAATTGAGCATAGCCTGTCACTAGAATAGCAGTTGATTTTTTACAAGTATATAAATTTAGATATTTTCTTTTAAATTCTTTTTCATTGCTAAAAAAATAAATAAATAAACCCTGTATTTAATAATATACCCTGGAAAGTGGATGTGGCTCAAGCAGTTGGGCGCCCTCCTACCACATGGCAGATCTGGGTTTGGTTCCCAGTGCCTCCTAAGGAAGATGAACAAGGCAGTGAGCTGACACAACAGACTGGTGTGGCGAGCTGACACAACGAAATGACACAATGAGGAAAAGAATGAGAGATACAATAAGTAGGGAGCAGAGGTGGCTCAAGTGATTGGAAGCCTCCCTCCCACATGGAAGGTCCCGGGTTCAGTTCCTGGTGCCTCCTCAAAAGGAAAGGAGCACACACAGCACACAATGAATCGACACAGAGAGCAGACAGTGAGCACAAACAATGAAAGGGGGGGGGGATAAATAAAGTAAATCTTTAAAAATAATAATAATAATGTACCCTTTTCCTCTACTTTCAAAATGTCTACTTTATGTTTGCATCAGTTTTTAAGGCATCAATTTTTAACACATTGGAAAGTTCTAGTATTACTAACATGATTTAAGAAAATTGTTATACCTTTTACCACAGATGTTCAATTATATGTCATTCTGTTTTCTTAGGAACTTCCTGCGCCATTACTTGATGAAAATTGTAAAAAAGAATTTGATGAAGATGTACATAACCATAAAACATCAGAATCTAATATTAAGATGAAAATAGCTTGGCGTTACCAGTTACGACCCAAGATGGAGGCAAGTCAATGTATAAACTATCTCTAAAATTTGTAAATGTGGGTTTTTTTTTCCATTTTATAGAATCTCTTGTGGTACGCCTTTTGTTACTTTAATGCAGTAAATGTATATTTGTTTATTTAGATAGGTATTTCATTCATAGAGTTTTTAATCAAGATGACATATTTCATAAAAATGAAATTATGGCAACTTTTTTTACCAAATGGATATTTCATTTCTTCTGTAATCCTATAGAATATTCTATACTAGGTTTGCAAGCCAGAGTAAGTGAGCTGATTATGCCATTTCTTTCCAAGATGGTTACCTATAAATATTCAAGTGGATTTTGGAATTACTGTTTTTATTCCTATGTATCTCAAACTCAACTGTCTGGTAGCCTCACTTATCTAGAATAGACTAGGAAAAAGGACTTGATGTAAAAGTTTCTAAGAGATATCAGTAAATCTGTCCTCTAAAGCTCACAAACTCTGCTCCTGGTAAAGGCTTTAAGAAATCTTCTCAGAGTCTATTTGTAAGAATAAATGTACCAGGAATTAAATTTACAGAGTTATAACAAGCACTGTTATCAACTTTCCAAGCTCACAGAAATATTAAGAAGGTAAAAGAGCCCCTTTAAGTATATTGACTTTTTTGAAAAATTGCCTAACTGGCAGCAAGGGAAGAAACAGGAAAGTACCATAAAGAAAAAGCAGTCAGGGTCCTTTGATACTGAGACAAACAAACCTTACTGTCTCAGAAAGTCTTAAGACTGAATATATTTCTGCTCTGTTAATTTATTAGCTCTCTCATTTGATTGCTCACTTAATTTTTTTTTGAGCACTTTAATGTCTGCCAGACATAATGATACTGGTAAAAAAAAAAAAAAAAGAATATTCTAAACTAATAAGACATTGTTCCATAGTCCACCCTTCTTCACTCCTCATACTGACATTAGAATTATCCTTCCCAGAGACAGAAATATCTATAACACTCCTTAACTTCAAATGCCTCTTTTGGCTTCCTATTTCCACTGCCCCCTTCCAAATGCATGACAAGCTGTCAAACAGTTTTCTCCTGCCCATCTCAGGCACAGCCTTAGAATTCTCTTTAGAGTGGTTTATTTGGTCACTACCAGTTGATATCAGAATTATCACTTGAGATGAAACCTGTTTACCATTATAGGCTTGCAATATGAAATACAAACTTCTCAAGATGGTGTATAATATCCATATAACATACTCTAAGCCCATATTTTTAGCCTCTTCACCTGTGTGCATAAAACATTATATTCACACATCCAGTGTAAGTTGATCCTTATGAATTAATTGCTTGTACTTCTGTTGTTAATGCTTTTCGTTTTCTTATTCACTGGAGAACTCATTCTTCTCCCAGTGCAAATGTTACCACCTCTGACAGCTTCTCATATAGAATTATCTGCTTCCTTATTTTTGTTGCCATAGTACCTCATGTATTTTTAAAAGTACTTCTATAACATTGTTTTATAGTTAATTGTTTGTATAGCTCTCTCCTCCACTGCACTGAGAGCTCTCTGTAAAGGCAGAGAACTTATTTTCTCTTATATCTCTAGCATCTATATTAATACCTAGATACTCAATAAATGTTTAGTGAATAAATATACTTGTTATATTTAAATATATAAATATATTTAATATATTTATTCATTCAGTCAGCAAATATGATTAAGCACAAATTTGCGTACCAGGTATAAAGCATGTTATAGTCGGTACATTTTAAGCAAAGGTGAATTGTTCTAATTTAGGTGGAAAAAATATTTGAATAATATAATTTATTTTAAAAGATATATATTTTTTATTTATTTATCCCCACCCCCATTGTTTGCACTTGCTGTATCTGTTCATCTTCCGTGTTGTTTTAGGAGGCACTAGGAACTGAACCCAGGATCTCCAGTGTGGGAGGGAGGCGCCTAATTGCTTGAGCCACCTCCACTCCCTGCTTTGTTGTGCTTCTCATTATGTTTTCCTCTTGTATCTCTTGTTGCGTCATCTTGTTGCGTCACTCGCCGCACCTGCCCATCACATCAGCTCGCTGCACCTGCCCATCACGTCAGCTCGCTGCCTGGCTCGTCTACTTTAGGACGCACCTGAACCCAAACCCGGGACCTCCCATGTGGTAGACGGAAGCTCAATCTCTTGAGCCACATCCGCTTCCCAACAATCGATTTTTAAGTTGTGATTTAAATGACTGAAAAACTACAAACTAGGTGTATGAGTCCAAGGTTCTCTAGGGAAACAGAACCAACATATAATTAAATATATATTTAAATATATGTATGTAATATAAATAGATATATTATGTAAATATTATGAGTTTTTATATAAGTATGGGGATCTGCAAGGTGGGAACTCCAATGAAGGATTTTTTTGGTTGGTTTGGGGTTTTTGTGTTTGTTTGTATTTTAAATCTGGTGTATTTTTCCCTCCAACCCATCCTATTATTATCATTTTTGTATCATTTATACATGAACTTACATAAACAATAAATGTATAGTGAAAGTTGTGAACTTACAAAGCAAACATGCATAACATCATACAGGGTTCCCATATATCACCCCACCCTGCATTGTCGTGAGACATTTGTTACAAATTATGAATTAAGATCATCAAAATCTTACTACTAACTATAATCCTTATCTTACATTTGATGTATTTTTCCCCCAGACCACCCTATTATTATTTGTTACATATATTTTTATGACAGATGTTGTAAATTTACAAAACAATCATGCACATGTGCAGAATTCCCATACAACACCCCTCTATCAACACACCACACCATGGTGGAACATTTGTTACAGATTATGAAATAATATCATTAGACTTTTACCAGGTCCATAGCATACATTTGGCACACTTTTACCATACTCCTCCATTATCAACACAGGACATCTTTGGCATGGATACATGAATATTACATTACTGTTAACCACAGTCCATAAGTCACTCCAGTTGTATTTTTCCCATGCTTCACATTCCCACTACCCTGCAATACTGATGTACATCTGCTCTAGCTCAGCACACTCTTGCATCTGCGCCATCAACCACAATTCTCATCCACTACTGGGTTTACTGTTTTATTTAATCCCTAGATTATTCTCTAGCTTTCTTTCAATTGGCATTTACATCCCTAGACTACCCTTTTCAGCTGCGTTCCCATTTATAAACCAGCTCTTACTTACTATAATGTGTTATCATCAACTCTATACATTTCCACACTTTTATAGTAAAGTTAATTAAAACTTCTATATACATTAAACATCAGTAGTCCATCTCAGTCCTTCTTTTATCTCCTTTAAGAATCCACCACCTACCACCTGGCCTTGAAGATGATGTTCTCCTACATTTTCTTCTAGAAGCTTTATGGTTCTTGCTTTTATATTTAAGTTTTTGATCCATTTTGAGTTAATTTTTGTATAAGGTGTGAGATAGGGGTCCTCTTTCCTTCTTTTGTCTATGGCTATCCAGTTCTCCCAGCACCATTTGTTGAATGGACTATTCTGCCCGAGCTGTGTGGGTTTGACAGTCTTGTCAAAAATCACTTGACCATAGATGTGAAGGTCTGTTTCTGAACCATCAGTTCAGTTCCATTGGTCTACGTGTCTGTCTTTGTGCCAGTACCATGCTGTTTTTAACCACTGTAACTAGGTAATATGATTCAAAGTCCAGAAGTGAGAGTCCTCCAACTTCGCTTTTCCTTTTTAAGATGTTTCTGGCTATTCAGTACCCCTTACCCTTCCAAATAAATTTGATAATTGTGTTTTCCATTTGTTTTTTTAAGATGCTGGCAGAATTTTTATTAGGGCTGCATTGAATCTGTATATCAATTTAGGTAGAATTGACATCTTAATGATATTTAGTCTTCCAATCCATGAGCATGGAATGTTCTTCCAATTATTTAGGTCTTTTTTTTAATTTCTTTTGACAATGAGTTGTAGTTTTCTGAATACAAGTGCTTTACATGGTTGGTTAAGTTTATTCCAAATATTTGATTATTTTAGTCGCTATTGTAAATGTAACTTTTTTTTTCCTGACTTCCTCCTCAGATTGCACATTAGTAATGTCTTTTAAAGCCTCTTTCATCTAAGTATAGCTACTCTGCCTTTGTTTTTTGTGTTTTGTTGTTGTTGTTGTTATTGTTACTGCATGCGTGGAATATCTTTTTCCAGCCTTTCACTTTCAATCTATTGGTATCCCTTGTTCTATAGTGAGTCTCTTGCAGACAGCATATAGGTGGCTTGTAATTTCTTATCCATTCTGCCAGTCTGTCTTTTGATTGGGGAGTTTAATCCATTGACATTCAACGTTATTACTGTAAACGCAGTTCTTATTTCACCCATTTTGACCTTTGGGTTATATCTGTCATATTTTGTTTTCACCACCCTTTTGAGACTTTCAGTTACTTTTACTGATAAAATCTTCATTTCTAGACTCTTCCAGGCCTCTCTCTCCTATCTTTTCCTTTCAGACTGTAGGACACCTATTAGTATTTGCTGCAAATCGGTCTCTTGGTTACAAACTCTCTCAGTTTCTGTATATCTGTGAATATTCTAAACTCACCCTCATTTTTGAAAGATAATCTTGCTGGATATAAGATTCTTGGCTGGAAGTTTTTCTCTTGCAGTATCTTAAATATATCATACCACTGTCATCTTGCCTCCATGGTTTCTGATGAGAAATCGGCATTTAATCTTATTGGGTACCCCTTATATGTTATATATTGCTTTTCTCTGCTGCTCTCAGGATTCTCTTTGTCTTTGGTATTTGATATTCTGATTAGCATGTGTCTCAGAGTTGGTCTATTCAGATTTATTCAGATGGGAGTACGTTGTGCTTCTTGGACATGGATATCTATGTCCTTCAATAGGGTTGGGAAATTTTCTACCATTCTTTCTTCAGATATTGCTTCTGCCCCTTTTCCCTTCTCTTCTCCTTCTGGGACACCGAAGACACGTATGTTTGCATGTCTCTTCCTGTCGTTTAGTTCCCTGAGACCTTGTTCAATTTTTTCCATTCTTTTCTTTATCTGTTCTTTTGTATGTTTGCTTTCAGAGGCCATTTCTTCAAGCTCACTGATCCTTTATTCTGCCTCCTCAAACTGCTATTCTATGATTCCAGTGTATTTTTAATTTCATATATTGTGCCTTTCATTCCCATAAGAGCTGCTATTTTTCTATGTGTGATTTCAAATTCTTCTTTGTGCTTATTCAGTGTCTTCTTAATATCCTTAATCTCTTTAGCCATCTCATTGAATTTATTAAGGAGATTTGTTTGAACATCTATGATTAGTTGTCTCAACTCCTTTATATCATCTGGAGGCTTATCTTCTTGCTTTAACTGGGCCATATCTTCCTGTTTCTTTTGGTGTGGATTGTAATTTTTTGTTGGTGCTTGGCATCTAGCTTCCTAGATGTATTTATTCTGGGTGCAGTTTCTCTATTTAGTTTAGGGCTTTCTTGTCCTTTATCCCTTGCTGGTTGTGTAGTAGGAGCCAAGGGTGTAGCTGGTGCTGTAAGCTCTGGATCCTCAAGCTGCCCTCATTGCCCCAGGGACCAATGAACTTCTCCCAACTTTCTCCTTTGCCAGGGGTAGGATAGAGCCACAGCCCTGTGTAATAATCCAAGTTGTGCAGGCCTAGACTGTAGTTTCCCAGAGAGACTGATGAAGCTTCATGCCCCTTTCTCCCTGGCTTGGGGCAGGGTTGGAGCTGCTGGTGTGGGCAGCAATCTATGCCATGCAGGTCCAAAATGACTGCATTTGCCCCAGTATACTTCTGACTATTCAGTCTGTGCCAGCCAAATGCACCTGCAGTTACCCAGAGAGACTGGTGCAGGGCCCACCAACTTCCTCATTGCTAGAAGTGGGGCTGAAGCCTAGGCTAGGGCTACAGTCCAATCTGGGTGAAAGAAGCCGGTCACTACCTTGACTGTGATTTTCAGTCAGCGCGACTTCCGCCCATGCTGAGGAAGGAGTCAAAATGGAGGCTATTGGCCTCTTTTGGACTTGGACAGGTTCGAATTTTAGCTATTCTTAGGGTTATTCTTTAGCCAGCCAAATTTATTAATCAGTAGCTGAAGTCGGTGGCCAACTGTCTCTTCCTCCCCTGTGTTTGGGAAATGGAGTTTCCAATTCCAGCCATAGAATAGCTCCTGAGGCGGCTTGAGCTGCCAGAGTAGGATGTCACCAGCCTCCATGGCATGGCCTGTATTTTCCCAGAGAGGCTCATGCATGTCCCCCCCCCAGCTTCCTCCCTGCCAGGGGTAGGGCTGGGGGCTTAAGCTAGAGCTGCAATCCAACAGGATGGAAAGAAGCCATTCCCTACAAGCACTGTGATTTTCAGTCCGCCCTTCTTCCCCTTGTGCCAGGGGTGGAGTTAAAATGGTGGCTACTGGCCTCTTTCTGACTTGGACAGTTCAAATTTTAGCTGTTCTTAGGATTATACTTTAGCTTGCCGAATTTACTAATCAGTAGCTGAAGTTGGTGCCCAGCCGTCTCTTCCTCCCCCGTTTTTGGGAAGTGTAGCTTCCAATTCCAGCCGTGGAATAGCTCCCAAGGCAGCTTGTGCCACCATGGCGTGGAGTGCTCTACTTACAAATCTCTGCAGATGGGCGGTTTCCTCCTTCCATTCCTTCAAGGATGTTACAGAATGATCTTCAGGTCTCCTGGAGCCCTCAAACAGGTGCTTTAGATAGCTCTGGGTGATTACTAACTGCCCTGTAGCATGAGCTGACTCTAGGAGCTCTTTACTCTGCCACCATCTTGCTGGTTTATCCAATAATTTCAGTTTTAATAAGAGAAATGCAAATTGAAACTGCACTGACATGACATTTTTCTATCAGGTTCACAATGATCTGTAATGTTTGCTAAGATACTGTGTTGGCAAGGGTGACAGAAACTGGTACTCTCTTACTTCGTTGGTGAAAATGTAAATTGGTACAACTTCTGTGGACAGTGGTTTGATATTCTTCAAAATAATAGAACATAGCCCCCTTTGATCCTTTTGGAAATGTATATCATGAACATATTAACTCAGAGACAAAATGAAATGTATACAATCTATTCATACAGCGTATTTTTTAATAGCCAAAGTTTAGAAATAATCTAAATGTCCATCAGTAAACAACTAGTTAAATAATGGTATATCTATACAGTATAATACTCTATAAAAAATAAAAGGAAGCTCTGTGGAATTATGAGTTGTGGCAGGGATAGCCAAGCTTGGAGGTCATTGAGAACTGGATAAAAGAGGGCAGAATAAATATAGTCTATTTAAGGGACCATGAGTTAAGCAAAAGAGATTAAAACAGATGTAGTATTGGGCCCGGCTAGATAGCTCAGTGGATAAAGAGCTCGCTGGGAAACCACATGGGAGGC
>PVKH010048361.1:0-10205 GCA_004027955.1 Chaetophractus vellerosus | reverse complement strand
TCTTTGATATTGAAACTCAAATAATTTAATGAATTTGTCTATATATGTGTCACTTTTAATGACTTTTTACCTAATAAACTGTCTGTGGTAGATCTAATTCTATTAAAGAAAAAAAAATGATTGGAGAATGTTGTTCTTACCTTTTGAGATGATTGTAGAAATATTGCAGAGAGTACAAACAACAGAGCTACTGATAGTAATGAATCCATAATTTCAGCCAAATATCTATGCCTTTGTTTGAGCTTTAAAAAGATCTATAAAAAGTACTTATTTGAAAGCTTCCAAAACATATATTCAATGTAATTTTGAAAGGCCCCATTTATGTAATAAAATAAAAGTAGATTAAGCTGGAATAAGGTAAAGTTCATCCCAAATTCTGTAAAATATTTGTATCAATTTGTATCAAAGGAACACCAACCAGCCTAGTTTAGAATGTTAACACATTCCTTCTGTCACTCATTTTGCAAGACCAAAAATTTCTTTACAGTTTCTATTTTACTTTATTTCAAACTAAGGTTTATCCTGTTATTTGACACTAACATCATTATTCCTAATATCCTAATAACTAGTTTTTAAATTATGCTATTGCTTTGGCAGTGGTAATGAAGTAGAAAAGACAGTGCAATAACCAGAGAGTTTGAGTCTGAATACTCTATGATAAACATATAAAAGTCTCTCCAAGATAATAAGTAAAAAGAGCAAGGGAAATGATATTCAGTCTAAAATAAATGGCTTATTATAGTAGAACTGCTCTTTTCATAGGCTATTCAAGTATAGAGAAAGGGTAATGTGATTATTTATAAATATGTTCAATTTGAGGCATTTTCCTTCCATAATTTCTGGTAGTGATGTAGGACTGTAGTTTAAGTGAAAAACTTGTATGGAACTTTTAGACATAGGTGCTTTTCTATATAAAGGTTCTGTTCAGTTGAGAATAATTAGAGGAGAGTTTATAGTTGAAGCAAAGGGCTTACAACAGGGATTGAGTGGAGATACAAAAACGCATATATCATACTGTTAGAATGTGAATAAGGTTAATAAGGAGTCTTCAGAGACATAAAAGTCAAAGAGATTCCATTGACATAGAAACCAAAGGGCCAAAAATAAGAAAGACATGCTAAAGTGTCAAATGTGTTAGAAAAGAGTAAAGGGAAAATTGAAACCAAATAAATCTTGATTTGTGTAAAATGTACACTATAGTTGCTTTAGTTAAGTTTCAATCCAGCAATAAAAGAGAAGACATTACTTACAGGAGAAAGTAAATTGTAGTAAGAAAATCCAAGAAGTACAAGACTCAATTCTCATGGAAAAGGAAAGACTAGAATAATATATAGAGAGAAATCATAAAAAATAATTGGTGATACCAGTCTTTCTCAATTCAAGCCTGGAAGCAGCTTAAGTTAGTCAGGGAAAAGTAAGTTACAAAATAGTAATTCCTGATATTCAATTTGTACATTATTTTTCACAAAATATTTTCACAGAAACTATGAAACATACTGTACAAGATTCCCAACATTCCCTCTTCACAGGTATTTAGTTTCCTCATTGCTAAAGCAAATACCACATAATTGGTCGGCTTAAAAATAGTAATTTATTGGCTTATGGTTTTGAGTTTAGGAGAATTTCAAAATCAAGGTGTCATGAAAGTGACACTTTCTTCCCAAAGACTGTGCCGTTCTGACACTTTGCTGCTGGTGATCTTCGGTGCTTGGCTTTTCTGTCATATGACAATGCACTTGGCAGCCTTTCCTGGCTTCTCTCTTCTCTTCTGGGTTGTTGACATTCAACTCCTGGCTACTCTATCTGGATTTTTTCTCTATGTGTCTGAATTTCATTCTGCTTATGAAGGACTCCAGTAATTGGATTAAAACCCATTCTCATTCAGTTGGTCCGCACCTTACCTGAAGAAACTGCCTCAAAATACCCTACTGAGATGAGTTCATATCCATAAGAATGGATTAATATTAAGAAGATATTTTCCTGGGGTACATAGCTTCAAGGAACCATAGCATGTGAGCTATGACTAACTTGTCAATTGGATGTACACATGTAATGATTTGTATGGCCTTATGAATTTATTCCCAATGTCATCCAAAAAGATTTTGAATTGGGTAATGATGAATAAAATTACATCAGAGAAAAATTGAGTGATTTGCAATAGGTTTAATAAACTAGATCCATAAGGCCATCTAGATAGCTACCAAAGTTTTCACATGTTAGGAATTGATTCTCTCTCAACATGTCTTAAATCTGAACTAAAGTTGTTAGTGCTTGGTTTAACACCATCATTAATACCCTGTCTACCATTTTTAGTAGCAACTTATCTCCCTCACAAACTCAGGTTTGAAGAGATGATGGAGTAGGGTACAACTGCCATTAGATATTACGCTAGTTCTCTTCAGGTGCACAATTTGTTCGTAGATTATTTTAAATATTTCATGCACCATATGAACTACCAAAATTATGAAAGTGAAATATTTGGATCAAAGTATATCTGCTTAGTTGACCAACTGTTACTCTGAAGAATTTGACCAATTAGCTAGTGATTTTTTTCCATTATTCAACAGTTCTTTAATACATTCATATAATACATAAAGAGAGCAGAAGGAATTTCCCATTGTTCTATAAAACTCAATATGGATCTTTGTTTGCCGAGGTTAATTTATAGGAAAATAATTTTGCTGTACTCTTTCTTACACATAGGGAGTGATAAGCTATTCTAACCCATCCTTATGACAATTTGGCTTTCTTTAACTGGCTATAAAATGGAGCCAACAAATTTCTCCCTCACGTAAGCTTCAGCAAGGCTGCTCTGAGGTTGCATAATAAAATAGGCAACCATTAGCTTAGTAACACACTGCATCCAGAAGGAATGACAGAATTAGAGCTGGTAGTCATGTTTATTTAACTTGCTTTCAATACTACTACCACCATCAAACGTCTTTGAGAGAGCTGTGAGACACCCACTAAAAGTAGATTTGACAAATATGTTGGATCTCAGAGATGTTAGTCTGCTAAAGGGGTCTTTTTCTACTTATTTTTTCTTAGTCTTTTCAAAATGTGTATATAGGAAAAGAGAAAGGAAAATTCTGTTAGCTATATTAGTTGTGTGAATAAAATTCATATTCAGTTTGCCACGCAGGGATTAGTTTCCTGCAGTAGGTTCTTCCAAAAGTTGTCTTAATTGATCATTAAAATTTCAAAATATATGCAAAGGGTCAGAGCTTAAAAAGTCACTTTAATGAGAAACTTTTGATAAATTATTGTTTAATTTATATTTTTATTACTGTTACAAGCAACATAGTAGGTTACCATTAAGAAAGGGTGAATGTTTTGTAATTTACTGCATGAACATTTTTGAGTTTGTGTGTTCTTGCATCTTATGTTTCAGAAGAATACATTTTGTGGAAATAAATAATGTAACTCTTTGTACTACAATTGCCAAAATACCAAATGCAAAAAAAATATACAATTAATCCACATATCTCTGTGATGACGGTGTTATGTAGTAATAGCTTATGATTGTCATATATCAAGAAAGAGAAGCCCCCATCCAAAAGTAACCATTGTTAAATGAATATAATGAATCAAAATAAAAGATAAGATATTTTCTTCTCACAGCTTGAACCAAACATCTACATGGATAATTATCTAAAATTGCATGTAAATTAAAGAAGAATAAGCACAATTATTTTCATATATATGTAAACAATATGTAATATATGTAGCATTTTATGTATGTACCCATATAAATATAACATACTCAGAAAAAATATGCACATACACAACATAAAGAAGGACACAAAGCAATTTCTGAGGGGATTCAATTTTAAAAGTGAGAGAATAAAAGGAATTTCTGAAAGAAAAGGCAGTATTAGAAGAAATAATTTATCTAGATTTCTTCTAAATAATACGACTGATGGCTAATTATTCTATTCATTGAAACTGAATGAGGAAAAGTAATTACCCTATTTTACCCTTGGCACTTTAAAATGTTAATATACACACACAAACACACACTCACAGAGGCAGGCTTCTTTGGTTCTAAAAGCTATTTGGTGGTTTATTATCATTTTCTTCATCTGGTTTCTTCCAAAAGTGCTGATACCTACAGCTTGGAAAATTATGGGTTAAGAAGGAATGCCACTTTTTAAATGCCACTTTTTTAGAGTAAAATTGGAAATCACAATTCTAATCCTTTTTCTCTGATTTTTAAATGCAATGAGTATTAGTCGTAAATGTCAGTTCCACATGAAACCAAATCTATTTTAAAATATACTACATAGAAAAGTGAACATGTCTCTTTTGTTCTCTCCCTCAACCTTAACAATGTTATAGTCAGAAGCATTTTGTTGTTCCCTCTAATAATATTAAACTATACTCTACTTTTATGTGTCATCGAATAAGCATGCCTTCAAGGCCTAAAATTCTCTTTAAAACATTCCGTGTCCTTCCTACTGTTCTTTTAATTTTGCACATTATAAACCTAATTCTCCAATCCACAGGTGTACACAGGGGGTGGGGAGAAATTGCAATTCTCACCCCTATAGGAATATTACCACTCTCTGCAAGCTTGTTCTACCTCTAAGACCCAGGCCATACTGAGGAAGCTATGTGGTCTACTGGCAGCATGTTCAACTCCAATACAGTACTATGTGACATCTTAGTGTGTCCCTGACAAATATGTATGTTGTGATGTTGTATTGCTTGGAGTCAGCTATCAGACAATGGTCAGCTCAAGGCAGGGAGAATTTATGGCTAGTAACAGGGCACTAGAAATGGTTTTAGTACAGAAACAATTTTTTTTTTAATTTCCTGTAGTTATAGTGAAACTCCATGAACATGATAGGGGAGATAGGACAGCAAATGGACTATGAGCTTTTTGTGCAGTCTTCCAAGGAAGTCAGTACAACATCAGGAAAAATTTAACTTGCTGTAAGTATAGCGTTATACTGACAGATTAGAGTCCCCTAACAATAAGACTTCAAATCTGAAAGACCAGTGACACTAAGTGCTCCAAGAATGTGTAAACCTAAAACACATTAAAATACCTGATAAGTATTTTCATTTACTATGTCTGGAATGAAGACTTTCCTAAAATTAATGCTAGTGATTGCTCATTTATTAAGCCTGTTGCAAGAGAGAATGTGGTATTACTTATTAAAGAAAAAGATGCATTATATCCTGAAGATTTTGAAACAAACAAAATATAGACACTTCAATGATTAATAAAAATAGAAGAAATAAAGGGGACTTGAGATATAATGTTACTGCCAATGTTATTTTTTCCAACAGGTAATGGGGACAAAGAGAATAGCTGCATGAATTTTTCACTAAAATATTCTTATTAATATGCTTTCAGTTAGTTCATGCCTCCAAAAAATGGAGAGACAGATGAATAACTTCATTAATTAAGAGAACTAAAGTGCCTAATTATCATTTCCCCACAAATTGCACTCATATGAGTTAGTGTGGTAGACACTTCTCTGAACTGTACACGTATCTGTGAAGTGCTATAATTGTTTTTCTGCAATGAAATCATCTGAGATAATATTAAGTTCTCCATAACCCCGTTATATTAGTCAGTCAAAGGGGGTGCTGATGCAAAGTACCAGGAATCTGTTGGCTTTTATAAAGGGTATTTATTTGGGGGTAAAATCTTACAGTTACAAGGCCTTAAAGAGTCCAACTCAAGGCTGCTTTCTCACCAAAGTTTTTTGCCACGTGTTGAAGCAAGATGGCAGGCAGTCTCTGCCTGGTCTCTCCTTCCTTCTTCCTTTTAAGCCTCTGTAGGCCCAGCTTCTTCTGATCTCAGCTGTAAGCTGCCATAGGGCTCATCTCTATATCTGGGGCTGCAGGATCAAATTTCCCTCCTCTGCCATGCCTATGGAGCTCTCTGTCTTCCAGTGTCTCTCTCTCTGAGTGTCCATTTACATCAGCCCATGCCCTACTGACTTAGTTGAAGGAAAGCCCTAATCTTAACAGATAATTTAATCAAGACATGTCAGCTGAATCTAATGCATTTAAAAGGTATCACACCCAGAGAAATAGATTAGTTTAGAAGCACAATCTCTCTTTTGGAGATTAAGAAATAATCTCAAACTTCCACACCCATAATATTTGATCTTTCTATTTAGATGCTAAACTCACTTTTTGCTATCCACCCTTTCTCCCTCACCCATCACTATCAGCCAGAATGTTTTTGGTAGACCAGATATCAGATGCATTTCCTTCTCTTGATATTTTAAACTTTTTTCCTATTGCCAGGATCTTTGGTGGCTATTGATTCTTTATTTTCATTTTTAGTTACCCACAAAAACTCTAGTCAGGCAAAAAATAGTTTATATTCCTGGATCTATTTTAATATATTGAATGCCTAGAGTTCTTATGGGTGGCAAATTATGAGGTCATGCGCAGGCATCATGGAATATATATATAGAATGTCAAATATCAGTGTAGCAAGGGAAAATTTGGGGTCAAATTTTGTAAATCCTTGGTAATGCTGCTTTCAGCATTTTTCAAACTTTCTCTCATTTGTATTATTGTTGAAAGATCAGAGGTCTTGATATGGTACAAGTTTAATATAGAATGCTAAGTATTTTCTTAAAGAATTTTGGGCTCAGTTACATAATTTCCTTGAACACCACTTTCTTTTAAATGGGAATATTTTAAATGAGTGTAAAAATCTGTGCCAGCATTAGATGTTCATTAAGTGTCAGTTTCCTTTCCTTACTTTTCTTCCTAGTTCCTACTCTTAAGTACCAAAGATATGGGAATAAAAGTTATATATGTATAATTTTGACATAATCAATATATTAATCGCAATTTTGAATATAACTAAATTGCCAGGAACATGTTACTATCTCATTCATAGAAAATGATATTTATTTTTAAATTCGATGTTAAAAACTAATATATGAGATTTTTCAAATGATAGGCAAATGAATTAGTAGTATAATACAGTATAACTTATAAAGTTACAGATATTTGTATTTTAAGACAGGTATTCTACAATTCTGGCCTTTCAATTATGCACATAAACTATAGAAATTTTTATAATTGTCACCATCCAGATTTGTTAATGTTAAAATAACATTAAGCTCTTTGGAAATAAAGTGTAAAATAATGATCAAATTTGTCATAATTTTCAGTCATAAAAATGCAAAACAATGACCAATTAACCATTTGCATATCTAGTGTGAATTTTCTCAGAACAGAAGATACAGATAGACATAGAGAGAATTGCTATGTGATGATAGAAGCAGAGACTGAAGTGCTACAACTTGAAGCTGAGGAATGCCAAGGATTGTCAGCAAACTGCCAGAGGCTAGGAAGAGACCAGGAAGGATTTTCCATTACAGGTTTCAGATACAGAATATTCTTGCCCAACACATGGATTTCAGACTTTTAGCTTCCAGAAAAATCAGTCAAATGTCTACTGTTTTAAGCAATGTTATACGTGCTGTTTTGTTATAGCAGACCCAGGAAATGAAGACAAGGACTAACTCCACCTTGTAGGACTGAGGAGTATTTCCAATTCAAAATGTGTTTTCACAGTTTTAAATTGTGATATTACAAACTCAAATTCTATGGTAGCTATTAGATGTGTATATATGAACACACTTTCTGTAGATTTTGTAAAAATCTTCTTTTGTTCAAAAGGCCTTATATAAAATACCACAGCAAATGCTATTCTTAGTGTTTGGTGTTGAACATTTTACTTCTCCTGAGAAATAGACTTGTACTTCTTAGGCTGTTAGAGCCAATTATTCACTCTATTTCCCATCTACTTTGATTTTGTTGACAGAAATGAAGAACTAAGATTTTATTAAACTTCAATAGTTATATGTAGCTTAATTTTTCAACATAAATAGGCTCTCCCTCTTCCCCATTTATTATGTTAGACTTGTAATTTAAATGTTATCAGAGTTCTGTTGCATCCATGTTTCTTTTTTTTTTATAAATGATCTCAAATATTTATTGAGGTAGTCAAAGTTCTAGAATAAAAATAAAATTACATTTGTAAACTGGACACTCTTAATATTCTGGACTTTTTGTTTCTTTTCTGAATGAGAAAATTTTCTTTCTCATGTCCAATGGCAAAAGGAAAGTTACTAAATGCAGTAGTACCTTCTAATTATTGCATGGATCAATAAAGTAAAATAATGGACAAGAAGGTGAAGTTTTTGAGACTTCAGAACTGGTTACTAAGGAAAATTGGGAAATAGTTTTAGAGCTTGGGGATGAAGGAGCAACACACTGAAAGGCCAGCCTATGCACTCCAATGATTTTGGAAAACTACTAAAACCTTCCAGGTTTGACAATCTGAGCTCCCAGACTTATCTTAAAGATGTAAACAGTCTTATTGAAAATCTTGAATGCCTTTGCTTTCTTCACAATTGCCTTGGATATTATTAATAAGGATTTTTACCCGTATGTATAGTATTGGAAATAACACATTAAAAACACAAGTGATTTAAAAATCAGCTGTTTTCAGAAAGGACTTATAGAAAATTTAAGGAATAAAACAAAACTGCTGCTCTAACAGTCTCTATGAAGAAATAAATACCTGTGAAGAATTTGTGTATTTTTATAAAAAATGTCTAAATGCACCTTTCTCTTAATCAGGATACAGGATAAAGCCCTCTTTGAAAATTATCTTCTGATAATCTTCTGAGATTGGTCCTTTGTAAATACTCATTAGTGGGTCTGATTCTTTCTCTGCTAGTAGCCTTCATGGGAGGAGGTGGAACTGGCACAGGGCACACATTCAATTTCTTTAAAAAGGCTCATATTCTTTTGAGATAATACAAAAAAGACACCTACACTTCTTCCTTAGTTTTAATTCATTTTCTCTTTTGGTTTACAAAGGAAGCACAATTAGGTGAGGTGTCATGGGGGAGTGTCCAGGGTTACAAAAAGGAAAAACAGTCTCATTAAATGAAAATTTGTATTTCCTGCTTGTTAATTATCTGGATGCTGAGCTACCTGATTTGAGAAAAGTAACTTCTGAAAATGTTGGGACTTTATTGTAAGAGATTATTAACATAAAGTTTATATTTTAATTGGATTTTTGGTAAGTGACCTTTATTATCCCAGGCAGGGACATAGGCATACAATAATTAAATAATCCCATTGGGTTCAAAGATTCCAAATGTCAAGATGGCAATGAAAGTAGGACAGACCATGCTTCTAATTTTGAAAATCAGAATAACAAAACATACCAGGCACATTAAACTCAGTGAGACAATGAAAATGTATCTGCTGCCCTGCAACCCAATATTTACACATATTTGAAGGAGGTATACAAAAATAACATACTGAGCCTTCATCCTTAACTATACCGATATAATGAAAAATCATAAGTCATTCTGCTATGCCTTTGAATTCAAACCTAATCAGATATTCTTAGGGGCAAGGAAAAGTATTGAGTGCAATATAGGTCATATTAAAATATATTATTTCTCAGTTCTGCAGGGCAACTAAGTTTGATATGATTCCTGGCATTGAACTTACTCCGAATAAAGCTTGACTATTGCAACTACTCTTCAATGATGAAGCAGAGTCAGAGTGTGATATCTTCCAAAAAGTGATATAATTTGGGAAATCCTCATCAAGAGGATTATAGGAAGATGGCAGAGTTGGAAACTCCAAGATTAAGTTTCTCTACCAGAACAATTATTAGACAGGAAGGAACTAACTGAAACAACTATTTCACAACTCTGGAGTACAGGAGAACACTGTACAGCATCCAAGGCAGAGCAGGAGGAGTAGGCTGGTAAATTATGGTAAAGACTAGTAAATTGCTCTCTTTGCACAGCAGTTACTGGCACCCATCCCTCAGTGTTTTAGCAGGCTGTCTTGGGTTCCAGCCCCTGGTTGGCTCACTGGTGACAGAAAGTTATGCAAAAATCTACTTCTCCAAGGGTAGGCATAACAAATCACTGATCACAGCTTTTGATTAGTGATTTTGGATCACTGGAAGCTGACTCTAAGGGCAGTGTAATGGTTAGATTAATGTGTCAACTTGGCCAGGTAATGGTGCTCATTTGTTTGGTCAAGGAAGCACTGTACTAATTGTAATACAAAGGCATTTCATGGGCTTCAATCACCAGTGAGTTGATTACATAGATAGCTGGTTACATCTATAATCAACTGAGGAGATTGCCATCAGCATTGTGTGATGTCTCATACAATCAGTTGGA
>PVKH010048360.1:0-10201 GCA_004027955.1 Chaetophractus vellerosus | reverse complement strand
AACGGGCTCTTCCGCAGCAGGCCTGAGGAGCTCGCGGCTGCTGGCGGGTGCGCAGCACGTTGCTGGGGTCCTCCAGACCACCCTCGGCTTCAATGATTTGCTCGAAGTACTCACAGACCTCGGAAAAGCCATTACACTCGCGGTTACGGTTTATTACAGAAAGGCTACCGATTGAGCTGTGAGAAAAGGCATCGGGCACAATCCAGGAGAGACCAGGCACCAGCTTCTGGTTTTCCTCGCCCAGTGGAGTCAGGCAGATGGCGCTCAATTCTTTCCCAGCAACAACGCGTGACAGGGAGCACAGAGTAGTCCCGATCGCATAAGCTGGGCCACACTTTGAGGTCCAGGGTTTTCACTGAGGGTTGGTCACGTAGGCGTGGCTGACCACCCACGTGGATGCCCTTAGTCTCCAGCCCCTCCAGAGGTCAAGCTGATACACAGGGCCCAAGACCTGCCCTCCCCTCCCCCCACAAATCACACTGCCATCGTAGACTCTGTGGCGTGGTCCCAGGCTCCTAGGTAAACAAAAAAACTCTTTTTAGGCAGGACATTCCAAGGGCTTACAGGTGACCTCCCAGGAGCTGGACAAGGGCCAAGCCTCTCTTTGGAAATGTACAAGGTTACTCCTTTACTGCACACAGCACCTCAAAATACTGAACAAATTCCTCTTCTATCCCTTCTTACCTGGCCTATTTAACAGTAATTCTCAACTTCTCCCCTCACCCTGCCAACCCCAAGCACATCCAGTCAGTCACTAAGAATTTCTGACTCTGACTCCTTAAGACCATGGAATCTGGAAATTCAGTTCCACATATTTTTGAATACTCACAATGTCCCAGAGAACTGGGCTACCACACCCTAGTTTACATCCTCATTGTAAGTACATTGAAATACCATAAGGGCCTCATACCTTGCACAAGTACTCCAGTTTCACCTTCATATTGTCGCCTTCCAAACAAATACTTGCTCTGTTAATCTGCACAAAAAGTGCCAACTCTTCATTAACTTTAGGAAAACTTCTTCCAGCATAAACTCAAGTTAGATGGCCTGGGCTCCAACCCCAGATCCTCTAATTGAGAGCTGTAGGATCTCTAGGAAATTTCTTCGCTGCTCATGCCTCTGCCCTCTAAACTCGGCAAGGATAGTAACAGTTCCCTCCTTGTGGGGTGGTTCTAAGGATTCACAGGGTATAGGTGCTAAGTGCTCACAGACGGTCTGCCCATCGTGGTGGCTCAAAGCTAGCCTTGCCCAGGGACACCCACCCCCTGAACTCACTGCACTTCATCTTCCTAGATACGGCTTTCACAGCACCTCACAGTCTGAGTTATGTCAGCATTTGTCATATCTGGGCTGGCTCTCCCACCAGACTGAGCTCCCTTGGGCAGGCAATATTATACCATTTGTAGTCATAAGATAACTTTAGTCAATAAACGCCTCCTCTGTTGGGCCATGGTGAAGGGCTGGGGGGGTCCCGGGACCCTGGAAGCTGACCTGCTGACAGAGCAGGCACCTCATTGAACTATACTGAAATGACGTGGTTTCAAAAAATCAAAGTATAGGACCGTATAACATAGTGAGCCCTAATGTGCACTGTTGACAACAATATTCTTTCATTAGCTGTAACAGAAGCACCACAGCAATGCGAGGTGTTAATAATGTGGGGGAAGGTTTACGGAAACTCGGAATTTTCTGATTTTTCTGAAAGCCTACAACTTTTCTAATAAAAAGATTACAATAAAAATAATACAATGAAACATGTCATAGGCCAAAATAGGTCTTAAATAGTTTTAGAAGATGATGAAAAGTCCTCTTATTCACCACAGCTTTATCTAAACACACAGACATTTAATCCAAAGAAGTCTTTAGCTCGTGACAGTCTTAAGTAGAAATGTGAGATGCCCAGTGATGGAATCACACTGAGGAATTTTGGCAGCAGTTTCCCAATAAAGGAAACACAAATGTGACCACAGCAAACTCCTACCTCATTTCTTTAACTTCTCTGACCATAAATATTTTAAAACTTCATGACATGTTGGTACCAGCCCTAATGCATTCATCATTTATTATTCTTAAGTAGCTAAGTTTATATTTACATGGGTTAATTTACAGTTATAGAAGAATATAAATTCAGATCCTAAGGGTCATTAAAATAAATTAACATCATTCAACATTTATTTTTCCAGTTTTAAAAAAGTCTTCACTCCTTTTTATATTCTTCTTATATTTGTTCCCATATATGATCATTCAAAATTTATATTTTGATGTGAAGAGGAGTTTAAAAAGACATTGCCTATACTCATATGTTCCCTTATCTACATATACATACATTCCAAGGAATATACACACATTCCTTACTGTTATTTTCTGTTTCAGGAAAAAATTCAGCATGTATTCATCATGATTTTATAAAAATACAATAAGAACTTAAGGTTCAAGCATCTATAAATAGCCAAAATTCTGTGATACCATATGACTAATTGCTCAAGCTCTAATATTTTCAAATAATAGCTACCATTTAAGCAAATAAAGCTATGGGAAAACACAGACAATTGACAGACAGTTTTCACTTGGTACCTGTATATTTTTTAAAGGATTAGCTTCAAGCTGGGATATTTACTTTGGTCTTTAGTAATTTACGTGTCCAAGTGGTGAAAGAACACTGCTATGAATATTTGCTTAAGAGGAGAAAAAATGCTTTTTTCTTGGATCATCCAGGTGTCAAGAATTTGATGGGATGGGGTGGGTGGGGGTGAGGGATCGGTCTGTCTGTCTGTCTGTCTGTCTCTCTCATTTGCCAGCCTGTCAGAACAAAACCACTGGAGACAACTCAGACCTGGACCTCTGACAAAGCTGAGTTAGCTGATTAACAAGAAACAACAGAAGCCAAATCACTCAGCAGAAGCCCTCAGTCTCTGCTGACCCAGCAAAACTTTTGCAGATGACAAGGGTAATAAAGCTTAGAAATCCCCAATCATAAAACTCAACAAAGCACAGGCTTCTGAAATTTGGCAAGTCAGGTTGGCCTCATCAATCCGACATATCTCTTGTTGACAATTTACTTGTGATCCTCCTATATGGCACTAAATACAAATATAATATCAAGGACTCCGAGAAATAAATGCAGTAAAGTTCCTCTCTAATGCCAAACAAGTAGAAGGCTGAACCAGAGAGGCTTAAAACAGAGAAGCCTGAAGGCCAAACGCTGGCAGACATGCTTCCGCCTGCCTAACTATAATCCTGAAGAAGACAACAGGAATTCTTCCCATTCAAACCTGAGGACTAGTAACGTTTCCAGGACAGAATATTCCTATTGGATTTCCAAGTCCAAAGAGAAATACCAGCTGTCAAAACAAGGAAGAGGAAAGCATGGATAATTCTGGAGGTGAAAAATGAGGGAAATTGTCAAACATATATAAGAAAGATGGGAAACGTAATTTTCTTTGGGACCAATTAACGTAGGAGCTACTTTGCATACTCTCAGTCAGTAAGGTGTCAATATCGTCAGCAAAGGAGGAAGTTTTCTAATGAATGTTAACGTGAGGCTTGTACTAATGCAACATTCAGAGCTACTTCACAGGAAAGAGAAAAAAGCACTTTAAGTACAAATACTTTCACAAGGCAAGGCTGGGGGTTTAAATATTCATGACCTATTCCATGTGTTTAATTTAGCTCTATTCTTGACTCTTTTTTTCTTTCTTTCTTTTTGTTTATTTTTCTAGGAGAAAAGATGCCAAATATTATGAGTTTCTACTTCAGAATTCTGGATCTCAATTTGGCCTCACATCACCCTGTTCCATTCGGCAAGCAGAATTGTCACAAATGACATTTCCCAACGAATTAATCATTCATGAAGAAGGGGAGAGAAACAAAAACAAAGAAAATACAAAACAGGAAGAA
This sequence comes from Chaetophractus vellerosus, assembly GCA_004027955.1. Classification (NCBI taxonomy): domain Eukaryota; kingdom Metazoa; phylum Chordata; class Mammalia; order Cingulata; family Chlamyphoridae; genus Chaetophractus; species Chaetophractus vellerosus. The sequence continues at coordinate 6,304 of PVKH010048360.1, read as the reverse complement.
CTGTGAAAAGCAACGTGTCTATTAGCCCTTGTGGGCTCCAATGTGCTGAAAGCAGCAGAGTGAACAGATGGGAGACCTGTCACCCAGCTACCAAGCTACAATCTTGCTAAAAGAGGAGATGGCTTCACTACTTCCATTGTTCATTTTGTAGCTGAGCTTATCCATAGAAGAAACAGAGAGGTCACCCGAAGATAACTTCTGTCACGCAAACCACTTTTCAGAACTATTATAGAAAAGCAGTTCTACTTATAGAAGGAAAGTTATATGACAACAGCAATTTTATAACTCAATTAAAGCACATACAAGATGTGTTCCTAAATACACAGCATATCATTATGGACCAAACCCTATTATTAAATGTCCTGTGGTAGGTATTTGTCATGTTATCGTGCCATAATTGCTGTGTCTTTTAATTTGTATTACTTACAGGTTTTCTTAAAGAGCTTTCTTTCTATTCTCAATCTTATACTAAACATTTGCCCACATTTTATCACATGTACTGCATCTCCCCACCAAATTATTTTATCAGTTCAGGACACAGGTAACAAAGTTGGCAGGTTGATGTTTTTCTATTTCCCACCTGAAGGAGTTGGACATAAATAGTGATGATATCTAACACTTAGCTGGGGGAATTTTTAAAATTTAAACCCGATAAGAAATGCCTAAAAGTAAAGAGTTGATCTTGTATTGTGGCTGATATATGTCACTTCCTATAATAGTTATTTAAAATGGAAATCGTTCTTCATATTTATACATTAGCCAAGAACAAAATATAGTTTTGCTTTCAAAAAGTTCAGTAAAACACATTTTCCCCCTCAAAGTTAGCAATGTTTATCTAGAAGTAGTTTTGTTTTTCTGCTTTTTATTAACACTCCAGAGCCCTCAAATATTCAGGTCTTCAACAATGGTTCAAATGAGCTATTTTTTATAGGCATTAAGTCTACATCCATCTAACTTTCATTCTAGAAAACTACTGGTTAAAGAAAGCCTGTGGGGGTGTGGGGAGAGGAGAGGATTTTTTTCAGCTGTGGGCTTTTAGGTATTGTTTTTATTCTGCATGCTGCTAAAGAAACTTTACATGTGAGCACAAGCATACTTAGTAGAGTAACAATAAAGCCAGTTAGGGCTAAATAAAATCACCTCACTCATTCAAATAACAGCATTCATTTTAGAGCTAAATGTAAAGAGACCAGTATAAAAATGCATTCTACTCCACTGCATTTAATCAACAAGTGGGCAAATATACACTAAGCCATAATACAAACAAGTCAAGGATATGCTTACAACCTCAGCAAGTTAATAATGCTCCCTGGAATAAAATGTCAAAGTAGGGAACTGACTTACAGCTAAACATGCACAACGCTGAGAAATCACAATCGTGAAAGAAACTAAAGAACAGTCTTATTTGTGCAAGTCTATGATTGGACCCCTACCAACACGGAGGCCAACCAAAACACAATCGGTGGTACAATTCTAATTACTGCACTGCAGCTCTGTTTTGACACCAATTCTCGTGAGAACTTCACAGGCTGAAAGATACCACACACAAAAGACATAACGTCCTGAGTTTTCTTATTGTCCATCATGCCTCACTAAGTAAAAAGCTAAGGGGGAGAGGCCACATTTGAACAGCCAGTTTTTTCTGCACTAAGTATTCTAAAGGTAGGATGGTTGCACAGGTTTTTAGATGCAGGCTAAGTGGTTATATGCTTAAGAGATTCCAGAAAATGGGGAGAAGATTGAGCCTGGCCTTCCCTGTTCAATAGGGCCACCTGCGTTGATTTCTTTTGAGCTTCTGCTCCTTGACAAAGGAATCTCTCAATTGCTCCCCTTCATGAGGTTAACAAATCCCTAATTGAGGTTAGGAATACAGGCTATCTTTAATAAACAGGGGAAACCTGGTCATCCAGTGGGAATGAACTGCCAGCCACCTCTCTCTTACTCTAAGTCAAGTAACTTCACTTGCGTATGGGAAGAGAGCAGCCCCATTTGTAAGTTTCTGTGTTATTTGCCTTTGAGACGTATTATTATTTTATGGAAGTCATCATATCTTGGCAAAGATTTCGCTATAAAGATCTTCTTTGTAGTGATGTTCACAACAGTAAAATTTGTCAACAACCCCCTGTATATCCAACAACTAGGAAAAGGTTAAATTAATCATTGTGTTTTCAGGTAACAGGATGTTAATAAGCTTTTAAAAACTATATTCCACATCTAATTAATATCTGACATAGAAACTGTTAATAAATTTTTTCACCTAACATATTTTGAACAGTATAACCCCTCTTCCAATAAAAAAGTATTTTCACAGAAAAAGATCCAGATTTAAGCACAAGTGGTTAACAATGCTAATCTCTACTTCATGGGCTTGTGAAGGCCGTTTTCCTTCTTCCTTATCTTTATTTTCCAATATTTTCCACAAAAATTATAAATCACTCTTAAAGAGTTAGAAAAATAACCAAAAAAGGTTCTAAAAACATCCATTGTGTCCACTCTGCCTTCTTCACTTCACTATCTTTATTCTCTGGTATCACGGTAAGCTTATAAATGTTTATCTTTGAGTCTATCCTGAAAGACAGACGTCTAAACATACCCGAGAAAATAAATGATGTCTTCTGAAGCCCTTAGTGTGTCCATCCAATTGAAATCCCTGCCGGGTTGTTTTCCTTCTATTCCATCTCCTGCCTCGTGGACGACGGAGCCATAAATCACATCTGCTAACAAAGCGGGTCTCCCAGGGCCCTTGAGCACCCCTGTCCACTTAGAGGACTTGTGGTGGGGCCATCGACCGACTTCCCCACATGGGGAGAGCTGATGATTCTTTGATGACTCTCTTCCTGACAATACACAGAAACTTTAAAAATTTCTGAATGTTCTCAAGAGGTCTGAGTCCAGCTCCCCGGTAGTCTGTGCTGATGAAATTTATCTGCATTTTGACAAAAGTAAAGCGCTTCAAAGGAGAAGGAAAAATGAGAAAACAAGAATGAGGGTGGTTTTAAGAAAAGGAAACAGGGAAGAGAGACCAGAGGATTCTTTCTTGCACATAATTGAAAATGGTTTACACATTTTCTACATGGCACTTATCCCTTTGGAGATAAGTAGGTTTGTGCTGAGTAGGTTTAAACAAATTCTACATTTTGAGAATATATGTTAAAAGCAAAAACTTTCGTAGGAAATTGTGACTATTAGCAATAACAAACACAGGTGAGTATGAATTAGCTGACCCAGGCAACTTCATGATGTAAGAGCAGATACCCTGGTATTACTCAGATATAGGAAAAAATGCCAGCTCTTCCATTACCAGCTGAGAACATGGACAAGTTATATAATTTTCAGAGGCCTTTATTTCCTCATTCACACACACACAAAAATACTTTTCAAGGATCAACAAACCAGGGGGCTGTATGTCTGACCTCAACCTAATAATCTACTTTTAAGCTTTCTCTCTCCACCCCACCCCTTCTCTCTTGCGCATAGACACGGTTCCTTACATATAAAATCATGCCTATTGATGTTATCAAAGGCTCTGGCAACTGAGCAGAGAGTGATGCCTTTAACTGAGACAATAAAGTCAGAAGATTGTTATTTCATATAAATGGAATTACATAACGTGGGGTATTGTGTCTGGATTCTTTGGGCGCGATGTTTTCAGGGGTCAGCCATGCTGTAGCATGTATCACTGCTTCATTCCTTTTTATGAATGAGTAATATTCCATTGTATGGAGAGACCACATTCTGTCCATCCATTCCTCTGCAGATGGCCACCTGGGTCACTTCCACCTTCCGGCTATGGTGAATAACGTCGCTTGTGTAAAAGCGTGTCTGAGTCTCTGTTTTCATTTCTTTGGGGTAAATACCTAGGAGTGGAACTGCTGGGTGATATGGTAATTCTATGTTTAGCTTTTTGATGAGCTTTTTAAAAAAAGTTCTCCAGATGATTCTATGTGAAGCCAGTGCCAAGAATCACTGATGTGGAAGAGGATTGAGGCCATAAGACGAGATGGAATGCACATGGGGACCAAGAGTATGAAAAGCCAAAGGCAAAACCCTGGGGAAACAACATTTCAGAGGCTGCCAGAAAAAGAACCTATAAAGGGTACAGAGGGAGAACAAGGGAGGTGGGAGAGGTGTCAAAAGAGCCTGCAGAGAACCCTCCAGAAGAGACCGTCAATGTCAAAAGAAAGGACTGGAAGACTCTGCTGAACACGGCCAAGCAAGGTTGCCAGAGACTTGAGGTAGTCGAGCTTCCGCCAAGGCCTGATTTCAAAGAGAAAGGGCAAACTGCTATAACATACTCTGGCATCCATGATTAAAACGTGTGAGGCAGGGGCCACGTCTTGTCCGTCTTCATTCTCCCATAGCACCAAGGAACGTCTTGTGCAAACAACAAGCCCACAGTAAAAATCTTATTGGACTGACCAAAAATGTGGCAATGTCCTTGTCAGTACAACAGCAAACTGCAGTAGCAGACAGACTCGTAACTGTTTTGCTGACCACAGTATTCCCTTTCTAGGATTTTGACAACATGGAAAATATTTGGGGATAGCAATATACAGTTAACAAAATTGTTTGATTCTAATCTCAGTAAAATATTTAGCCAATTCTTGCATTTTTTTTCCTTTTCACTACCTAAAATACTGTTTAGTTTAAGGTTATTCATTTGTTTACACAGTAAATTTAACAGTCTCTGAATCAAAATTGATAAGAAACAATGCTTTGTGATTTCATAGAAAAATGTATTTCTTCTATTATTAGAGAAAAAGGTAACTTTTACAATAATTACATTTTAAAGAGGACAACTGAGAATGAAGGTCAACCTTATACCTGAAGCAACATATTAAATGTAGCTTAAGTTTAAATTCTCAGTGAAAAGTAAGTACATATGAAGTGTGCAACGGTATTTTTTGAAACACGTGTTGATTTTTTTAAAATCTTAAGTGTGAGACCAGCCAAGAAATGTCTCCCAGAGCGGGAGAGTAGCATACTATCCCAGATTCCTTTTTCCAATTAGTGCTCCTATTTTGTAGACAGTAACAGTCTTTAATTTGAAATTTCCCCTTTCTGTGCCAATTACAGTTTGAACTCCTTCCTGTGAAGTCTTCAAGTATACAGCCTCATGTGACACAAAAAGCACTGTTAAGGCAGCCAAAGTAAGAAGGGGAAAAAGATGTTTTTCTTTAGCATCAAGCACCTGGCAAGAAAGGAGCTGTAAAGGCATTCCTGACTCTCCCCTGGGAAGCTCAACCTACTCGTTTTGATTTCCCTTTTGCAAACCACAAAGTTATATCATGTTTGCTGTGATTTACAGCTTGCCAGACTTCTCCACATTGTTTCTTGTTGTCACTGTGCTGCTGTTTGTTTCTGCTCACTTGCATGTCAGGACCAACGCGGCTGCTGGCAGGCAGAAGTGGCTCCTGCCCCAGGACTGCTGGCTCTGGGAGGAAGAGTACTGACCTCAAGTGTTGAGGAATTCATAGAGATCAAGCACACACCTACTTAACAACTTCAAACTAGGCACAAAGGGAAAATAAGGAGAGAAGAAGAATCCCCCACTCTTTCTACTCTTACTACCACGTGCACGTCAACAATCAAAAGAGGCCAGGGAAGAAAGAGCAGCATCAACTGCTTAAAGCAAGAGGGCCCATTAGATACGACAACCAAAGAGCAAGGGACAAACAGGAAAAAAATAGATAAATTGGACTTTATCAAAATTAAAAACTTTTGTGCTGCAAACAATACCATCAAGAAAGTGAAGAAACAAACCCACTGAAAGGGATAAAATATTTGCAAATCATAGAGCTGATAAGGTGTTTGTATGCAGAATATATATAGAACTCTAATAACTCAATAATACAAGGAAAACAATCCAATTTAAAAACGTTCAAAGAATTTAAATAGACATTTCTCCAAAAGAAGATATATAAATGGATAATAAGCTCATGGAAAGATGCTCAACAACGTGAACTATTAGGAAAATGCAAATCAAAACCATAATGAGATAATATTCCACACCCACTTGGATGGCTATTATTTTTTTAAAAAAGAAAACAACAAGGGGTTGGGAGGATATGGAGAAATTGGAATCCTCATACAGTGCTGTGGGAACATAAAATTATGCAGTTGCTTTGGAAATCAGTTTTGTAATTCCTCAAAAGGTTAAACACAGAATTACCATTTTTCCCAGCAATTCCCCTGGCTATCTAACCAAGAAAAATGAAGACGTGTCTCCACTTAAAAACCTAACAGCCAGAAGGTAGAAACAACCCAGATGTCCATTAACTGAGGAATGGATAAATAAAATGTG